>ML777135.1:634990-674040 GCA_009831015.1 Picea engelmannii | reverse complement strand
TAGGGTAAAAAGCAAAAAGGAATCTGCATTAAAGGAATTACTAAATTTCAGAACTTCATTTTAGGAAAGTGATTAAAAGCATGAGAGGGGATCTAGGGACCCTAGGAGAAATTTAAGGAGCGTTTTGGGGGGGGGTCTGAGGAAATTTAGTCCTTTATTTATTAAAAAAAAATTAATTATTGGAGAACCCTAGGGATGTGTGACACTTGGACGGTGGAGATTATTTAGAGGTTGGTCATTAAAAATTAATTAAATGATAATTAGAAAAGTAAGTGGGTCTCATGTTTCTATAAAAGAAAGCGAAAGGAAGGAAGAAAGGGATGAACGGTTAGCGTAACGGTACACTGCCGAATTGTGGTTTGACGGATTTTCTTGTGAGGAGTTGGGTGTAATCTCAGCTTTGTTGGAGTGGTGGCTCAGCCATGGAGGCGAGCTGAGAAGCTAGTGTTTTCTCTGGTTCCTGTGTGGCCCCTTTGCGGCTTGGGGGGCGAAGGGGGAAGCAGAGTACCCCTCGCGTTTGGCTGGGAGGTATCGGTGAGCGTTCCACGGGTGGCAAGCAGGAAGCGGCAAGGAGCGCGGGACGCAGCGTGGAGCTCGGGACATCTTCAGAAGCGGGCGAGTGGCTAAGGTATGATTTTGATTCTGGCGAAATTGTTAGAAATAGTTAGCGTCAATTGTTCTGGTGATTCGTCTTGTTAATGCTTGCTGAACAAAAAGGGGAAATTGTTATCTCTGTAATACTTCGTCAATTCCTTTTTTTTATCTCTGGCAAATTTTCTTCTAGCAATATTGCTTGTTGTTCTTGGCATTTCCATTCATAATTAATTACGACGATATTCTTACTCCTTTCTAAGTGGCTGCAGCTTTAGTTGGGACTGGGTACTCTTCCACCGCTGGACGTGGTTAATTTTATTTTACCCTTGGGCTGTGTCTCCGTCAAGATGTGCACCATTTTATACTTGGAAGAACTTAAGTTTTTGTCTGGTATCTCGAATGATATTTGGGACTGGGTAATGTTCTTGCCTTCTGGTTTACATGCTGGAGTTATTGGCATTCTGCCATTCGGACTGTGTATTTGTCTTTATGTAGTTCGTTGTTTTAAACTGAACCCTTCCATATTGTTGAAGACGATTGTTGAATCGAGATTTTACTAAATCGCCAGGGCGTTAAAGTCCACCGAGGGAGTTTATACATCTTATAGTTGACTTATTCAAACATCCATACCTACCCTGTTGCGTCCTGAGTTGAACTATCATGACATTTTAGAAAAAAAAAAAAAAAACCCTTGCACAGCACTGTCTACTCGTTGGTAGTCGTCCACACTATCAACCTGGATTTCCAATCCTCACTAGATCATTATTCGGACCATAGTCTTTCTTGAGGCTGCTCAACAGTCATGGCATTCTTCGGTTCTGTGGGAAGGGACGTTTTTTTTTTTTTTGGGTTTTCCATTCTCGGAATTGTGCCTTAATCGCTGGAGGATACCCCGTTCTCCAACCCCACTCCTGCCTGGTGTTGGCCCTTTTTCCTTTTTCCTCTTGCCCAACGTTTGTTTTTATTTTAATCCTCGGTGTAGATTGAGTGTTCCCCTCAGACTGGCATTTCACCAGCGTTGTTTTCTCCTTTCGCCTGCGTTTATGGAGTATCTCTTTGGGTCTGGCAATATATTCAGTGGCATTTTGTTTTCTCCATGGGTTCTGCGTTAGATTGACTGCTTCCTTCCGTCTGGGCCGTATATAGAAGCGTTTTAATTGGGCGTTTAACAGTCGTGTATTATGGTCCGCGTTTTAATGGACAGTAACAACTAATTTCAATCCTGCATGCAACCGAACTGAAATCAGAATAAAATCGAAACCCCCTCTTTCATTCATTTTTTTTAATGGAAATATTGTTATTGCGTTGGGGTTTTTTCCGTATAATTAATGGAATCACTTTGTGATTTAGTTGGTGATCAATTGACATTACCACTGTCATAACTGAAATGTTTTTTTCTTCACAATCTTAATTATTCTTTGCTGCGTTTGAATTGCGTGTTGTTTGGTTATTGCGTTGGGTTTTGTTCTTCCTTGGGTTGCGTATTGTCACTGCGTTTCATTTTGATTAAAATAATTATAGATCATTTTAAGAGGTCCGCATTGACGGGTTACAATCATGACCACGTTTTCTCTTAAAGGAAATTTTATTATCCTTCGACTGGCTGGGTTATTGCAGCACCTGTATGATATGGGTGCCAGCTGTGCGGTAGATTGGGCATCGTAAATGATAGTTGAAACTGGGAAGTATCTTATTGACATTGTATGACCACCCGAATTAAGTTATTGTTATTTTAATCGTGTCATTTCAATATCGATAGTTATCCCTACCAGTTCGCCTTTATCGGTAGTCAGTCAAAGTTTTATTACTCTATAGATAGCCACGTTTTCTACTTATGATGTTATGGTTTTTCCCGAGTAATGTTACCTGTCATGTGTGGCCATTCTATAAGTTTCCCCTTTAACAAATCGTGTCTTAACGATTGGCAAGGATTTATTTACTAGTTGGGCGTTTCCAACTATTGTCTTTTATCATTATCATTTTAGATTCAATATTTCATAGATTGCCATCGTAGTGAGGATGTATTGATATTCGCAAATTGAAGTTCCTATATTTATGATGTTGTTTCTGTATATTGACATCTTGAATTGATGGGTCTCTTAAATTATTGTCAATAGAAATATGGATAGTTTTCATTGTCAATTTAAATTTTATTATATTATAAAGATGCCCCTTTCTTTACTCGGTTGGGGTATATAGTATTTCAAATGATAATTCATATAGTCTTAATGATTTTTCCATATAGTGACCTCTTTAGTTAATTGATATTTTAATTATTGTTATTTAAATTGTTAGTTGCCACCCCCATTAAATACCCTTTTACTTTTGTCATAAAATTTTATTAATTTAGTTTGCCATTTTAATTTATGATGTATGATGTTGTTTTCCAAATGAAGTGTTGCCATTGCTGCCCTTGAGTCTATATTGTAATTTAAAGTGTGAGGTTATGTTGATTTATTTCAATTATGAAGCTATTTACAGGATGACAATCTATATGCTGACATGTTATTATTGTTGGTTATAAGTATGATCACGAATAATTGTTACCTTTGTCGTTTAACCGTATTATCTTGTCATCTTCGATTATTCAAGAAATTGTGGCATTAAATAGGGTTATTTTATTTCTTTCCCTTTCCTAATTAGGATGTCGTTTTCAAGTACGGTGTATATTGTTAGTATTTGTTTAATTGAAATGTTAATGATAATGTTTAAAGCACAATGTTAATAATGTTCACTGCAACGATAATACCAGTTAGTTGCATTGCTAATAATTGTTAAGTTGAATGCCTTTGATGATGTTTTAACGCAATATTGTAAGGTCAAGGTAAGGTATGGTATTAATCCTGGAGGCAAGGTGAGATAATGGAGAACCTAGCTAGTATTCCATCACAAGATATTGCCTCGTCATTAATTTAATGTTCGTTGTCCGAGTCCTTGTAGAACGTCTTCCGTAAGGGGCGCATTCGTTCTTCTTATTTATGCTGTACTTGATTGCGGTCGGTTGGTTGTCTGGTCTGTTGTGTCGGGTGGGATGTAGACACCTCCATGTTCCTCAGAATAGTCGCCAAACCTGAGACCTTCAATGGTTAAAGATGATGGGAACCTGGGCTTGAGCGTTGATTATGTGTCCTGGAGGTCCTAACCTTGCAGGGTAGGACGGGCGGGTGGTCAGTTTTACTTTGTCGTGGTTGCATCTTGTTGGTCGTCGAGTGGTGACGTAGAGTCAAATATGTTGTTACTTCTACACGCGCGTACCCACCTTAAACACACACACAAAAAAAAGAAAGAGAAAAAAAACAAATTTTGCACCTATCACTAGAACGGTTGTCGTAACGACCCAGTTGTTACATATAACTATTATAAGTGATTTTGTTCTATATGGATATGTGTAGTTTCTAGTTTGGTATGAACAGTTTACGCCATGATAGTGCACAGTCTCACTTGAATCATTACAAGAACTAAATACTGTCGATTATTGCCTTTCATTAAAATCGTTAACTACCGTGTAAAAACTTTCTCTTTGTTAGTCTTTTAGTTTTCAAGGTTTGTATAATTCACTAATGATGGGCCATGTTTGATGTGAGGGTACCCATCAGAGTTTTAATGCGCCATCCACCCTCGGCCTAGGCATCTCTCCAGTCGAAAATGTGACACAAAGAAAAATGAAGACATGCAAGCCTGTCAAACAAAAGTTAAGTATGATCATGGAATACTTCATTACTAACCATTATCATTTTGTTGGTATTCAAATTACTTTTATCTATGATTACTGATATTTTTAAATGATACTTCTTTCAGGGATTTTGTTTGTGCAAGGATCTCGGATGTTTAATTCTTTATCTTTAGCGCAAAAGGTATTTGAGTTCCCTTTGTATGCCCTTCCAGAGTTTCAACAGTGAAAAGGGCACAGTCTCTTTCTGGATTTCTAGATGTTCGATATAGTTGCATTCGATTACCTAAAACGGTTGGGAAGAGGGGGTATTCCATTTGTACTCTTGTCTTTCTGGTTCAACTACTATGTATAAAGATTAGTTTACAAGACATTTCTTTTCTAATTGAAATAGTGTACTGAGTTGGGTACTTTTATTCTAGTCATTTCTCTACTCTAGTCTCATCCCAAACTCATAATGTATTTGTTGTTGTTATTGTCTAGAAATGTATTCAGCTTCAGATGTTTTCATAGTTTGAATTCCAGTCAAGCATTGTGTAAAAATGAACTTATTAAATTCTGGGGTTTATACTTTGTGTATCGGCTCTGTTGCACAAACATTATGTGTTATAATTAATTAAGGCCATAAGATATTTCATAATGTTTGTCTCGTTTTGTGGGTTTTGATGAACATTATGATTATGCATCTTTCTCACTAAAGACTTGGAAAAAATAAGATTTCTTCCTTACTTTCGACTCTCGGGTTCGACAAAAATATGTTTGACAACCCATTTTTCTAAAACATTTCCGTATGAATTTATTTCTATCTATCTCATATAATTTCTAGGACGAGTTATACTCCTTTATTGCTATGGTTTGTGGAATTACCAGATATGTGTAAATCAAGTTCTGGGTTCCAGAATAGTCTTTGGATTCATCGACCCTCATACCTCTAGCATTTAATTACACATCTCTGTAAGTGTTTGACAAGTTTAGATTTGTTCAAAATTAATTCCAGAATTTAAAGTATAACCAAACTAGACCTAATTGCCTTATGATTTACCATTAATACTTTAGTGATACACACACACACACACACACACACACACACACACACACATATATGTACTGCAGTTTTTCCTGAAATAGGATCTTGCAATTTGCTGAATTATTTTCATACGTGTATGTATATATGTATATATATATATTATTCCTTGACTCTATTGTAGACAATTCACTTTATCTTTACTGTATTGCTTGTACAGATCTCCAAATATATGAATGTATACATGTACGCAGTATACCTGTAAATTTTCTATACGCATATCATGAAAACTCATGTCATACATGGTGTATTTATTTTGAATATGAACTTGCATGTACATTAGTGTAGACTCATTTGTATACTATAATTACCTATAGGAAACATAATCATTCATAGATATCAATATACTTCACTTCAATCACATCATGCAAACATTAATTTACTCAACATAATTAATTAAAAGTGAGATGTAGCCTATAGTTTATCCTATTACGAGAGTAGTAACATTTACAGAGCTAGTATTTCTAGTTAATACATCCAATGACCTTATTATTTACTCAGTACCATGTCCCACAGAACAAATCCATTCCTAACTAATGATTAGGAAGTATTTGGTCAGTCTTTCATCACAACAACATTCGACCAAAAGTTCAATCATAGAAGTAAACAAATTGCATATTTATTTGTATCATAACACTTAACAAGAGAAAGGTAGAATAGCATATCTGAATCAATTTGCAGGAAGACAAAGAGAAAAACCATGTTCCTCCCAACCATAGAATAGGGCAGCCAAACTACTTGCCCGATTCACCCCTAGCTTGACCATGAATCCATGAGGGCTAACTCGGAACTCCTTCCTAGAAATTTCGTTCAACTTCAACACTCTACTCCTTGCCTCACACTCAACAAGTAGTGTTCATAACAACAAGAAATAGATCCTATTTTCCCCAGCATAGTCGACAGCATCCTGCCTCCTCGCATATGCTATTTATTCAACAATGTTTTTGTCTAGGTCTTTCTTTCCCTCCCTTGGGAATTTTCGCATCTTTCTAAATCCCTAATTTTTAGGGGTTTCCAATGGTCAAATATATGATTTTCCACTTGTACAAATCATCCCAAAGGTGGTGTAACGAACCTCCTAGTTACGATGACCAACCTCTTAACAAGTGCAAATATATATGTATATAATTTTATTTCTTTTATATATTGTGTGTGCACATGTGTACAACGGTAATAAACACATTTGACTCTGTGTCTCCAGCTGACGATGAACAAGATGCATACAATGAAAAGAATAGCACGATGACCTAAGATGCACATCATGTATTTGCATGCATTAAACGACAATCAATCGACTATAAATAACACTGACTACCCACCCGTCCTACACTGCAATGGTTAGGACCTCCAAGACACATAAGCAACGCTCAAGCCCAGTTTCCCATCGATTTTAACCATTTAAGGTCTCAGGGATGGCGACTGTTCTGAGGAACATGGAGGTGTCTACATCCTGCTAACACAGTCCAGACCAAAACTAACTATGGTAAATCAACAAACATCAATGACGATCACTGCGTGATAAAGTTCTATGAATCAACACACATCACAAGAATTCCACAGTGCGAGAGAATTTGAATGCTACACCCATCATGGAATGACATAAGTGCATGCGCAAGGAAATAAACCTTATTTTAATTCAAGATGCAAAGGTAGTCATCTACTGTACTTCAAGGTGCCATTTGTATCAACAGTAAATAGAATCAATTAAGCCAGTCGGAACTTCGCCGAGGTTTGAATCATAAGTAACATTAATAATAGGCCATCTAGAATGACTAAAATTATAACTAAGCCATTTAGCAATGGACACTAAATGCATCTAGTTCTATCAAGGTGAATATGCACCCCAACTTTAATCTGACATTCTTCCAACTAGCATTTTACGATAGTGCGTCATTACTAACTCCTTACTACTATTACAGTATTGTATTGAAGGTAATACATATAATCAAATTATAAGACTTTGGAAACTATTATAGCAATTAAAGTAATGAGCAAAACAATAATAAAACCATTGATATAGAAAATAACCAGGTTATCTATTTTAAGGCAAAGGCCTTAGTGAACCATATTATCTCGTTATTCCGTTTATCCCATTTGAACAATGAAAATTGAAGTAGTTTAGAAAGTAGACTTAATATGTTATTTAAATAATTGCAATTAAGAAATGTTTAAATTTTTAAAACATTAGTTTCAACCTTACATGTAAGGTAAAAGTAAAAATATTTATATACACAAACTTGTTTACATTCAGAGTTTTTCATTGAAATGATTCTAAAGAACAATTTAGTCAAATATGATATTCAACTAGATTTTGATTTTGCTACAAAGATGATCAATTTGAAGTGAATACAAGTCAAGATTTAGTAAACATATATTCAACTAAATTCTGTTACAAGTGATTTTAACTAAATTACAATAGTGTTGAAATAATACTACACTAATATCAATTTGAAAAGAATACAAGTAAAGGTTTTAACTAATGTACAAGGTCTCCGGCGAGGGTAAACTCAGGAATTTATTACCGAAACAATTATGTTTACAGAAAACTTAACTTGCTGCCATGAGTGATTAGGGAGAGTCATTGCCCAACACAAGGAGATTATGCCAAAATCACCATCACGGAAATTGATATGAGACCTGAGGTGGTGCAAAACATTTGTGCAAGTCCAGGTGCACAAAGGTACAACTGTCAAAAGATATGGTTCTGCAAAATACTGCACAAAAGTTTATAATCCTGCAAACGAAATGGTCGCTAAGTTTTACTGCCCAATGACTCTCAATTCTCCTTTTAATTAATGACTACTAAAGCCATCTGTCACTTCAACGTCTGTCATAAGCGACCAAGAGAATAGGCTACCAACATAATCTCTGGGAAAAATTTAAGGTGAGGTTAAACTCTGCCAAAATATGTCATCTCTCTCTATTTTAGAGGTAGCTAAGTCAACTTGGGTATTAGGGACTCAAATACATAGCCCTGTGCATCCAACCATATCAAGGTTATCATTACGAGCTGCTCTCAAATTGCAGGAGAAGTTGAGAGTTTGTTACAGTTAAAATGAAAATCTCTAAATGCTGCAAGCTGTCACTAAACAATATTATAGATCGACTGTGATCAAACAACTACCATTTCATTGAGTTCAGAAGTACCAACGCTATCTAGTTTTCAGAAAAGGCAATTTAAATAAAGAAAGTTTAGTTTACAAAGGAAAACATTCATTGCAAAGTCACTGTCCATCCACGGTTCAATAAGCTTAAATGCAAAAAGGGAAAATGTTTTTTGCTGAGAACAATTAATCAACGATTTTCTAATGTTTAAGTGCAAAAGAGAAAAATGATTAGCGCAGAGGACAGTCAATCAAAAATTTGCAAAAATTTGATTGCTAAAAGAGAAATCGACTATGGCCAAAACACTATCTATGAGCGTTAACTCACAGTAAAGTTTATACACTCTAATGATTAACACACAGTAATAATTGAACTATGAAATACATTGCATCCATGTGTATACAACTTATAAATATAACGAATTTGCAGCAACCAATTCAAAACGAAATTTGCCAGAACGAATTTTCATTTTCACCCATCAAGGAACGAATTCAAATTTTTCTTCATCGATTTAAATAACAGAGGTAAATAACTTTATTAACAGAGGTGAGTAACAACAGTAAAAAAAAAAATTATTATCTCGCAAATAACAGAGGTAAGTAACTTTTATTAATAGAGGTAAGTAACAACAGTAAAAAAATATATATATTATTATCAAGAGGTTCTTCAATAGCTTATTAGTTGTAATTCATACCCCAGAAACCTATAGAATATAAAATTGTACATGATTTGCCACAATAATACTGTATCATATGAGAAATTTTAAATAAAAATAGTAGTTACAACAATTTCAATTGTAATCGTCGAGTAAATAATTAAAAATAGCCAATAAATCCAATTACACCGATATACCGATCCCAACATTAGTTGTAATGCATTCTAATCTACTAAAATACAAATCATACTGTTTCCTTATCGCGTGCCTCGAATGACGTCCGCGCGCCCCGCGCTGCTCCTGCTTGCCGACCATCGAGACTACACCGGTACCTCCCAACCAACGCTAGGGGTACTCTGCTTCCCCCTTAGCCCCCCGAGCTGCAAAGGGGCCACAGACTATCTAGATGGTATGTCTAGCTCCCATCTCGCCTTGCAAGGTCGAGCTACCACTCCTATCTGAGCTGGGAAATCCCAACTCCCACAAGTAAATTAGTCAAGTCACTATTCTGGCAGCATAACATTATTCTAATAGACGATCCCCTACTTCCTCCTCCTTCCTCTCTTTTATATAGTTTTAGAACTTCTAAACATTCCCTAAATCTCATTTAATTTAAGTTTTAATAAAAATCTTCTAATAATTCTTCTTCATACCAGTGTCATCCATCCCCCACTTTCCTCCAATAATTATTTTCTTTAATTTAATATTTGTCTCATTTCCCTCACCCACATAGAGTTACTCCTAAATTTACTCCTAGGTGTCCCTAGATTCCCTTATAGGTTTTAAATACTTTCCCTAATATGAAGTTGCTAATTTAGTTCAATTTAAAAGGTTCTTAATTTGCAGATTCTTTACTAAGTTGACCTCGCTTTTTACCATAAGTTCCCCTCTTTCCCTTATTATGTTACCTCCATTCCCTAGTTTCCTAAATTTTATATTTCCTTCTTTCCCCTTTTTATTAGAGCCAAAATGGCAGTTGCGCAATTTACCCTCTTTTTCTTCTATTAATAATTTAATATTTAATAATTTAATAATTTAATAATTTGCGCAATTTACACTTTCACAAATTAAAAATAATTAATTTCTTCTTTATATTTTATATCCACAGCTTTTAATTAATTTCTTACTCTCTTCATTTTGCCCAAAAATTTTATCAAGTCTACAATCTTTGCTTAAGTGGTTTTTTTTTTTTTTTAAACTTTATCATTTTATCTTTATAGAGATATTTTCTTAAAGATAGACAAAATTTTACCCCTAGAGAAGTTTTTGACTTGGAACTTAGATTCTGGATTGGGAGACACTTAATTAGGGGAGTTGTTTTTAAAATTTCTTAATGAGATAAATGTCATAGGGCCATCTAGGTTCCTCCCTCTATCATCATCAATGCGATGTTCCCTTCAGGACGCACTAGGTTCTCCAAGGGTGCCACTTGCCTGATCTGTTCCTTTGTGCAACGTGCCTTTCAGGATGCAGTATGTGCTCCAAGGGTGCCACTCGCCACTTGTGTTTATTTTGTGTGATGTGCTCTTCAGGACTCACCACGTGTTCCAAGGGTGCCACTCACCTCTTGATTGATTGGTAGACATCAATAACCCCTGGAGTCAACACTCCGCTAGGTGAACTTATGGGAGACTAAGGTCTTCCAAGGAATAAGGCCCTTGCCTTATTGCGCACCCCTTAGAATCATCATGAGAAACTGTCGCAGTCTTCCCTCACGACATCGTGGGTCCTTTCGAACTAGGTAATCGTTAACCTACAGTTTGAGCCACGGAGGGAGTACTAGCAGGCTATGGCAAGGTTGTTGTCCACACCTCTCCCTCGACCTCTCTGGTAGTTGTGTGTGGCCCCTTTACTCCATATGTGAGTCTAGTCGGCAAGCTATCATCATCCTGCATGATCAACAATCATGTCAGACATGTCCACATCATATCGTCTAATCAAATGTACTAAAATAACTGTAAAACAATCAAACCCCAATAGCACACTCCTTGACTCGATCCAGAGTCCAAGGGTTCTGTTGATGCCTCTGCATCCTCAAGGTCCAAAACCCTGCACACTTAGTAAAACCAAGTCAATAGCACTTGTCTATGTCAATGCAGTAAAACATCATGTCATTTATCATAACGCATCATAATAAAGGAAAAATGTTTTAATATCATAATAGTCGGGATCACTTGCAAGCAAGTGTCCTCAAAGAATAAGTTTTCTCAGTGCGCCAGAGCAGGCTGTTACATACACCCCTTCTGGGTCTAAACTTTGTCCCAAAGTTTCATATTATAAATGCCGAAATAAGTGTATCACAGTATCATAAGTCTATTTATCAAACAAAAATGGAAATTGCTGGCGCATATCATATGCATCCTCCCAGGTCACTGAGTGCAGACTATAATTGTCCCACTGGACCTTGACCTGATCTATCGTTCGACATCATAACTTTCGAATGTAGTGATCTAAGATGTGGACTATCTCAACCGTGAGCGCTCCCTCATCCGATACCTGCAAGGAACTCATGTCAATCACATGTGTAGGATCACTAATATAATGTCTCAAAACAGATACATGAAAAACATCGTGCATACGCCTCAAAGAATAAGGCAAGGCTAGTCAATAGGTCATGGGCCCCTTTCTCTCCACAATCTCAAAAGGTTCCATGAACCTAGGAGAGAGTTTAGCTCCCTTTCCAAACTTTATCAAACTCTTATGCGATTTAACCCGCAAGAAGACCCGATCATCGACCTTGTAACTATGGTCGACTCGGTGCGCATTGGCATAACTCTTCTGTCGATCCTGCACTTCTTTAATCCTTTGTCTTATGGTTTGCATTTTCTCTTCCATTTCTTGGATCACTTCTGGTCCCACCAAGACCCTATCCTCAAGCCAATCCCAAGTCAAGGGCGTCTGACACGGTCACCCGTAAAGAAACTCGAAAGGTGCCATCTTAATGGTGCTCTGGTAACTGTTGTTGTAAGTGAACTCCACTAGTGGCAAGAATTATTCCCAACACTTTTGTTGGTCCATTACATACATGTGTAACATGTCCTCCACAGTCTGGTTCATTCATTCGGTCTGTCTGTCAGTCTCCGGGTGATACTCAGTACTAAAGTTAAGTTGGGTTCCCAAGGCCTCTTGGAAACTCATCCAAAATTGTCGAGTAAACATCAATCCTTGATCGGATATAATCCTATTAGGAACGCCATGCAGCCTCGCAATTTCATGGATGAATACTCTAGCAATGTCAGGTGCCTGATACATCGTACGCACAGGAATAAAGTGAGCAATATTCATCAGAGTGTCTACTACTATGAAAATTGAGTCATGTCTCCTTGCTGTCAGTGGAAATCCAACAATAAAATCCATCAAAATAACCTCCCATTTTGATTCAGGAATGGCATGTGGTTGAAGTAATCCTACTGGGCGTATATGTTCAGCCTTTACGTACTGACACTCTAGACATCTGGCCACATAGTTGACTATGTCAACCTTCATTCCCTTCCAGAAGAATAAGGGTTTAAGGTCTGCCCTCATCTTCGTGACTCCTGGGTGAGCCATGTAAACTGCTCTCTGAGCCTCACTCAATATCAACATCCTCAACTCGTCATTTGGCGGTACGTAAATACGACTTTTAAACCTCAATAACCCATCACTATCAAATGAAAATCCCTCATATCGTGGTACCATCATTGTGTTTTGTCTGATAAAACCCTCGACCTCTTGGTACCAGTCGTCGTCAAGCTGTAAAGTTAGAATCTTTTCACATAGATTCATCTGAAGAGGCAACACCAAAAAGATGCGTGGTCTCTGACTGAAAGCATTCGCCACTCGATTCACTATTCCCTTTATGTAAGTAATCTCAAAGTCGTATTCGCTAAGCAATTCCGACCAATGCCGTTGTCACGTGTTCAGGTCGCTTTGCGTAAAAATGTGTTGTAGTCCACAATGATCAGTCTTTAGTTCAAATTTTCGTCCAACAAGGTAGCGTCTCCAAACCTTCAAGGCATATACGATGGCTAATAACTCCAAATCATGCGTCATGTATTTCTCCTCATGCCTTCTCAGTTTCCTCGAAATTTAAGCGATTACTCATCCGTCTTGCATCAATACTCTGCCTAAGCCTTCCTTGGATGCATCTGTGCATACCAAGAAGTCTGCGTCCATGTCAAGGACCTTTATTATTGGTGTTGTCATCAACAACTCTTTAAGCCTCCGAAATGCTTCCTCACATTTCTCAATCCAAACAAACTTCTTGTTTTTCTTCTGCAATTCTGTGATCGGATTTGCTTTCTTCAAAAATCCCTTGACCAATGGTCGATAGTAACCTACTAAATCCATAAAGCTACGCACTTCTGTGACATTCGTCGGTGCAGGCCATTCCATAATAGCCTCAACCTTGGTTGGATCCACGACGATACCTTTGCCGGAGATGACATGCCATAAGTAGTGAATCTTCGATTGATAAAAAGAGCATTTGGAAAATTTCCTATACAATTTGAGCTCTCACAGCCACTGTAGTACCAAGCACAAGTGCTCGTCATGCTCCTCCATCGTACAAGAGTAAATCAAAATATTGTCAATGAATACTTGGATGAACTTGTCCATGTACTCGCAGAAGACCCCACTCATCAAACTCATAAATACTCCTAGGGCGTTTGTCAGTCCAAAAGGTAAAACAGTAAACTCGTAATTTCCAAACCTCGTCTTAAAGGAGGTCTTAGGGACATCATCCTCCTTGATCCACAACTGGTGATACCCTGATCGCAAATCGATCTTAGAGAACACCATCGCACCATTCATTTGATCGAACATATCATCAATTCTCGGCAGGGGATACTGATTCTTGATCGTGGCCTTGTTCAGTTGACGGTAGTCAATGCAAAGCCTCCATGATCCGTCCTTCTTTCGTATGAAAATAACCGATGCAGCCCATGGTGACACACTAGGACATATCAGTCCTAGGTCCAACAAATCCTTTAGTTGCATTTTCAACTCTTCTAACTCTGGGGTCGACATTCGATAAGGCATTCTTGTTATCGGTTCAGTCCCCGGTTTTAGGTCTATGGTAAACTCCAATTCCCTCTCTGGAAGCATCCTAGGTAACTCCTCTAGAAGCACATCCGCAAACTCTCTCACAACCAGAAGGTGTTCTAGACCTTCCGCTACTCCCTTCTCATTTAGCACAAGGATCGCATAAATCTCGCACCCCTTGCCCATACTCTTTTATAACTGTAAGTAAGAAACGAACCTCAGGGAAACTCCCTGGTTCCATCCTACAATCACACGTCTCTATCCTTCGTCATCAACCAAGCTCAACCGTTTCATATTATAGTTGAGTATTGCCTCATGTGATTCCAACCAGTCCATGCCAATCACGACATCATAAGATCCTAAGATCGTGACGTACAGGTTGGTCCTCATGAAAAACTCTCCCAGGTTAAGGGCACATCTCATAATCTTTCCTCCAACCTTCTGTTTGGCTCCTGAATCCATCTCTATGAAGCTAAAATCGTCTTGTTTGACTTCCTTTACCTTAATCCTTTTTAGCACTGCACCAAAAATGAAACTCTCGGTAGCACCGGGATCTATCAAAACACTAAGGGTCTAGTCAGTGACGGTACCTGTCGTTTTGAGCACAGTCGATTGGTGCTCTTCCTGGAAGTTATTCACCGCTGCATGAATCTGATGGGCCTTGCCCATATCTCCCACGGTAGTGGGTCCTGCTGATCCGGATGCTCGGGTCCTCTCCACAGGATAGTCGCGCTGGTAGTGTGTCTCCCCACACATCCAACACCCCTTCTTCAACCCAGTAGTCCCAGTACCCGAAGTAGAAGATGACAACCCACCGACCTATAACCCCGGTCTGTTCTGCTGAACAGGCCCAAACTGTTGCTACTGCGGGCGACGCTTCTGCTAATGATGTGGTCCCCGATAAGGTGTCCGCTGCTCAGGCATCTATCATCGGGGTGTAGTGAAAGTGGATCCTCTCTGGAAGCCACGATATCCCGGCATAAGTCTCGCTGGTATCTGGTGCTACTGTGTTCCATATGAACCCTGCCCTATTGGTCTCACTGGAGTCCTGGTCTAACCCCCAATGATAAGATCCTCCTCTACTATGAGGGCCTTCTGGACAACATCGTGCAAGGTTTGAGGCATCAAGATCCTAACCTTTGCACACAGGCTGTTGTTAAGGCCAAACACAAACCTTTTGACCTTAAGTTTCTCTGTGTTAAGGTGCGGAGCATACCGGAGCAGCTCCATAAAATGGGCCTCGTACTCGGGCACCGTACGACCTCCCTGTCATAAGGGGTTTAACTCATTGAGCTGACGCTCGATGAATTCCTATAAAAGGTACCTCTCTCGAAACCATTTCTCGAATAGTTCCCATGACACATCTTCGACGACCATGTTCAACTGCGGTAGGAGCGTCTTCCATCACAGAAGAGCACTCCCCTTCAGTTGAAAGACTGCCATGCAGACCTTCATGTTGGAGGTATAATCATGAAGTGAAAAGCACATCACCATGTTCTCCAACCATGCCTCAACGGCTGTGTCATCCAGGGCACCAAAGAACTCAGGAAATTTGACCTTATCGAGTTGACAGTGAATGCTACCAGTAACGGTCGGTGCGCGTGGCGGAACCTCAGCGGGTGTCGATGCCCTGGCCTCATCTCTGTCCAAACAACTGATCAATGCCTCAGACATGCACTGAAAAGATCTCATCATCCCGACTACATCACCAACTACTATCTTCTCCTCTCCGAGAACCTGCTTGTCTCCCTGGGGGTTAGACCCCTTAGGTGTGGATGCTACTAGAGGCATCACGCCTCCTCCCCTAGCACCCCGTCGTCTACCTCCACGACGTCCTTTAACCATGTTTACCTGCATGCACACACATCAACTCAATTAGCAACAGTATAATCAAATCATAACAAAGAAATTTGTAGTGATCCCAAGTCACGGATTGAATCCCACTCTGATACCATATGTAATGAACCTCCTCGTTATGATGACCAACCTCTTAACAAGTGCAAATTTTTATTTATTTTTATATTGTGTGTGTGTGTGTACAAGGGTAATAAACACATTCAACTGTGCGTTTCCACCTGATGATGAACAAGAGGCATACAATGACAAACATAACATGACGACCTAAGATGCACATCAAGTATCTGCATGCATTAAACGACAATCAATCGATTATAAATAAGACTGACTACCCACCCATACTACCCTGCAATGGTTAGGATCTTCAAGACACATAAGCAATGATCAAGCCGAGGTTCCCATCGATTTTAACCATTTAAGGTCTTAGGGCTGGCAACTGTTTTGAGGAACATGGAGGTGTCTACATCCCACTAACACAATCCAGACCAAAACTAAATATGCTAAATCAACAAACATCAATGACAATCATTGTGCGATAAAGTTTTACGAATCAACACACATCACAAGAATTCCACAGTGCGAGAGAAATTGAATACTACACCCATCATGGAATGACCATAAGTGCGTGCGCAACGAAATCAACCTTATTTTAATTAAAGATGCAAAGGTATTCATCTATTGTACTTCAAGACGCCATTCGTATCAACAGTAAATAGAATCAATTAAGCCAGTCAGAACTTCGCCAAGGTTTGAATCATAAGTAACATCAATAGTAGGCCAACTAGAATGACTAAAATTATAACTATGCCATTTAGCAATGGACACTAAATGCATCCAGTTCTATCAAGGTGAATATGCACCCCAACTTTAATCTGACATTCTTCCAACTAGCATTTTATGATAGTGCATCATTACTAACTCCTTACTACTATTACAGTATTGTATTGAAGGTAATACATATAATCAAATTATAAGACTTTGGAAACTATTATAGCAATTAAAGTAATGGACAAAAGAATAATAAAACCATTGATATAGAAAATAACCAGGTTATCTATTTTAAGGAAAAGGCCTTAGTGAACCATATTATCTCGTTATTCCGTTTATCCCATTTGAACAATGAAAATTGAAGTAGTTTAGAAAGTAGACTTAATATGTTATTTGAATAATTTCAATTACGAAAGGTTTAAATTTTTAAAACATTAGTTTCAACCTTACATGTAAGGTAAAAGTAAAAATATTGATATACACAAACTTGTTTACATTCAGAGTTTTTCATTGAAATGATTCTAAAGAACAATTTAGTCAAATATGATATTCAACTAGATTTTGATTTCGTTACAAAGATGATCAATTTGAAACGAATACAAGTCAATATTTAGTAAACAAATATTCAACTAAATTTCGTTACAAAGAGGATCAATTTGAAAATAATACAAGTGATTTTAACTAAAGTATAATAGCATTGAAATAATACTACACTAATATCAATTGAAAAGAATACAAGGTTTTAACTAATATACAAGTTCTCCGTCGAGGGTAAACTCGAGCATTTATTACCGAAACAATTATCTTTACGAAAAACTTAACTTGCTGTCGTGAGTGATTAGGGAGAGTCATCGCCCAACACAAGGAGATTATGCTGAAATCACCATCCCAAAAATTGATATGAGACCTAAGGCGGTGCACAAAATCTGTGCAAGTCCATGCACACAGAGGTACAACTGTCAGAAGATATGGTTCTGCAAAATACTTCACAAAAATTTATAATCCGACAAACGAAATGGTCGCTGAGGTTTACTGCCCAACGACTCTCAATTCTCCTTTTAATTAATGACTGCTAAATCCATCTGCCACTTCAATGTCTGTCATAAGTGACCAAGAGAATAGGCTACCAACATAATCGCTGGAAAAAATTTAAGGTGAGGTTAAACTCTGACAAAAGATGTCGACTCTCTCTATTTTAGAGGTAGTTAAGTCAACTTGGGTATTAGGGACTCAAATACGTAACCCTGTGCATCCAACCATATCAAGGTTATCGTTACGAGTTTCTCTCAAATTGCAGGAGAAGTTGGGAGTGTGTTACAGTTAAAATGAAAATCTCTAAACGCTACAAGATGTCACTAAACAATAATGTAGATCGACTTCCATAAAACGACTACCATTTCGTTGAGTTCATAAGTACCAATGCTATCTAGTTTTCAGAAAAGGCAATTTAAATAAAGAAAGTTTAGTTTACAAAGGAAAATGGTCATTGCAGAGTCACTGTCCATCCATGGTTCACTAAGCTTAAATGAAAAAAGGGAAAACATTTTGTGCTGAGAACAATTAATCAACGATTTGCTAATGTTTAAATGCAAAAGCGAAAAATGATTAGCGCAGAGGACAGTCAATCATAGATTTGCAAAAATTTAATTGCTAAAAGAGAAATCGACTATGGCCGAAACATTGTCTATGAGCGTTAACTCACAGTAAAGTGTATACATTGTAATGATTAACACACAGTAATAATTGAACTACGAAATACAATGCATCCATGCGTATACAGCTTATAAATATAATGAATTTGTAGCAACCAATTCAAAACGAAATTTGCCAGAACACATTGACAGAACGAATTTGCATTTTCACCCATCAAGGAACAAATTCAAATTTTTCTTCATCGATTTAAATAACAGAGGTAAATAACTTTATTAACAGAGGTTAGTAAGAGAAGTAAAAAAAAAAATTATTATCTCGCAAATAACAGAGGTAAGTAACTTTTATTAACAGAGGTAAGTAACAACAGTAAATGTTTTTATTATTGTTATCATGAGGTGCTTCAATAGCTTATTAGTTGCAATTCATACCCAAGAAACCTATAGAATATAAAATTGTACATGATTTTCCACAATAATACTGTATCATATGAGAAATTTTAAATAAAAACAACAGTTGCAACAATTTCAATTGTAATAACCGAGTAATTAATTAAAAATAGCCAATAAATCCAATTACATCGATATACCAATCCCAACATAAGTCGTAATGCATTCTAATCTACTAAAATACAAATCATATTGTTGCCTTATCGCCTGCCTCGAATGACGTCTGTGCGCTCCATGCCGCTCCCGCTCGTCGATCATCGAGACTACACCGGTACCTCCCAGCCAATGCTAGGGGTACTATGCTTCCCCCTTAGCCCCTCGAGCCACAAAGGGACCACACACTATCCTGATGGTACATATAGCTGCCATCTCGCCTCACAAGGCCGACCTACCACTCCTATCTGAGCTGGGAAATCCCAACTCCCACAAGTAAATCAGTCAAGTCACTATTCCGGCAGTGTAAAGTTACGCTAACAGTTGATCCCCTACTTCCTCCTCCTTCCTCTCTTTTATAGATTTTTAGAACTTCTAAACAGTCCCTAAATCTCATTTAATTTAAGTTTTAATAAAAATATTCTAATAATTCTCCTTCGTACAAGTGTCATCCATCCCCCACTTTCCTCCAATAATTATTTTCTTTAATTTAATATTTGTCTCATTTCCCTCACCCACCTAGAGTTACTCCTGAATGTACTCCTAGGTGTCCCTAGATTCCCTTACAGGTTTTAAATACTTTCCCTAAAATGAAGTTGCTAATTTAGTTCAATTTAGAAGGTTCTTAATTTGTAGATTATTTACTAAGTTGACCTCACTTTTTACCATAAGTTCCCCTCTTTCCCTTTTTATGTTACCTCCATTCCCTAGTTTCCTAAATTTTATATTTCCTTCTTTCCCCTTTTTATTAGAGCCAAAATGGCAGTTGCGCAATTTACCCTCTTTTCCTTTTATTAATAATTTAATATCTTTTTACACTTTCACAAATTAAAAATAATTAATTTCTTTTTTATATTTTATATCCACACCTTTTAATTAATTTATTACTCTCTTCATTTTACCCCAAAAGTTTATGAAGTCTACAATCTTTGCTTACGTGTTTTTTTTTTTTTAAACTTTATCATTTTATCTTTATAGAGATATTTTCTTAAGGATAGACAAAATTTTACCCCTAGAGAAGTTTTTGACTTGGAACTTAGATTCTGGACTGGGCGACACTTAATTAGGGGAGTTGTTTATAAAATTTCTTAATGAGATAAATGTCATATGGCCATCTAGGTTCCTCCCTCTATCATCATCAACGCATCGTGCCCTTCAGGAGGCACTAGGTGCTCCAAGGGTGCCACTTGCCTCATCTTCTCCTTTACGCAACGTGCCCTTCAGGATGCACTACGTGCTCCAAGGGTGCCACTCGCCTCTTGTGTTTCTTTTGCGCGACGTGCCCTTCAGGACGCACCAGGTGATCCAAGGGTTCCACTCGCCTCTTGACTGATTGGTAGACATCAATAACCCCTGGAGTCAACACTCCACCGGGTGAACTTGTGGGAGACTAAGGGATTCTAAGGAATAAGGCCCCTGCCTTATTGCGCACCCCTTAGAATCATCGTGAGTGACTATTGCAGTCTTCCCTCACAACATCGTGGGTCCTCTAGAACTAGGTAATCATTAACCTACAGTTCGAGCCACGACGGGAGTGCTAGTAGGTTGTGGCAGGGCTGTTGTCCACACCTCTCCCTCAACCTCTCTAGTAGTCGTGTGTGGCCCCTTTACTCCATATGTGAGTCTGCTTAGCAAGCTATCGTCAACCTACATCATCAACAGTCATTTCAGACATGTCGACATCATATCGTCTAATCAAATGTACTAAAATCAGAGTAAAACAATCAAACCTCAATCACACACTCCCTGACTCGATTCAGAGTCTAAGGGTTCTATCTATGCCTCTGCATCGTCAAGGTCCAAAACCCTACACACTTAGTAAAACCGAGTCAATAGCACCTGTCTATGTCAATGCAGTAAAACATTATGTCATGTATAATAACACATCATAATCAAGGACAAATGTTTTAATATCATAATAGTCTCGATCACTTGAGAGAAAGTTTCCTCAAAGAATAATTTTTCTCAGTGCACTAGAGTGGGATGTTACAGGTGTTCCAACATGTTCCCCACTCATGGAGTCATGGTCAACTGATTTTAACATGGTTGTTTCATTTTTCCTGCTGCAATAAATATAAAATATTGTGTTTTCATACAAGTGTCATAGTCAAATAGTTAGTTGGGTCAAATCAAATCTCTTCCCAACAGTCATAATAATTAATTACAATTTATCAAATTCTAAATTCAGAATTGTCATAAATTGCAAAAAAATTCCAATTTCGAATTTACTAAAAACGAAATAATTTTCCAACAAAATTTGTATTTCAAAAATACTTTATTTTTTGGGATGTCACAATTATTATTATTATCAATTTTAGTTTCATGGACGATAGCGACAACCATATATAATTGGTATCTTTTCTTCTCTAAATTTGAATTTTAGTGGTCCATACTTGCAGCCTTAGAATGCCATATAGAGAACTTGTTAGATTGGTAGGCTTAGATGGTTTTGGTAAGGTTTGATAACACTAATTGACATAGTGGTAACAAATAAAAGTGGGAGGATAAGGAAGAAATAGGCACCATTCAATGAGAGAAATTTTAATGGGTGAGTTATTTTGAATAAAATTTGTTGTAGACAGAAAAAATTGAAGAATCACAATAAATGGTAGAAGAGATGATAGTAGTTGTGGTTAGGGAAAACTGAGGAAGATGGTATAGTTGATTATGGATATGATTTTACTACAATTTAAAAGTGCAATGTCGCAAATTACAAAAATGAAGAAAAAGGACAATGAATGGTGAGTACAAATGACAAATGGGGTAGAGTAAGGAAAAAATAAAGAAGAAGAAGAAAAGATAGGGCACTCGATAGTTTTTGTTTCATCAACAACCTTTTGAGTAGGATGTTCAGATATTTTCAACAAGGAGAGTCTAATGAAGGAGAATTTCCTTATAGTTATCCTATACATTTGGTTACTTTTTCTTAGTTGAAATATTAGCACTAGAACTATCCTACACATTTACTTAAGTTTACACATCTTTTTTTTTATTTTACAAGAAGTTGCAATGATGTAAAATATTTATTCTATATAATGAATTTTTGTTAACCATTGGAATATAAAGAACTATAGTTGGAATTTTTTTTTGGGTACAGTTCTCAGGCCCAAATTAAAATAGAACTACCATAAATATGAAGTTTGTGAACATAAAAGGTGTTTGAATCGCTTTTGATTTGATTTTGTGGATGCTTGTAAATTTTTGAGACCCATGCATAAACTATCTAAATGTAATGGAGACTTAAGTCCCTACGAATGGTTATGGTATTTTTGCTTATTTTGAATTTCCATAGGTATCATAATCAATATATTGTATTGATATCCCTTAGAGCCCTTTGTGACATTGAGGTTGTTTACCAAATATATCATGTACACATTTTAGAATAAGTGGTAGAGGAAACACGAATAATAATGGTGAGTTCAATTTTGTGAGATGATTAAAAGTAATTTATTCAGCCAAGAAAGGGAGAGAATAGTTATACCCCAAATATAAGGGATATATATGATTCCTTCAATGTTCAATATGGAGTTGAAAAAAATATTAATAAAAAATATATATTTCAATGTCCACCTCAACTAAAATAATATTATATCAACTTTTTATATGTATGTGTAATTCCTTGGTGATAAAACCAAAGTTACCCTAAATGAATCCACTCTGCTAGCCAACTGAAATGAATATTCTCCTAGAATGTAGTAGCACCAAATAGAGATGGATATGCCAAAATTTTGTGTAAGTATATATCCAAAAACATCGATGGAATGTATAGAAGGAATGCATACAGATTTTGACTTTGATGAGATTAAGTACTTTGAGAGAGTGAAAATTACTTGTGGAAGATTGAGGAGCTACGTGAATGATGGGTGGCAATAGCTAAAGAGCGACAAAAAATGAAGAGGAAAATACAGTCCATAATGTGGAGAAGATAGTCACAAAATTGGGAGATAAGTTTGTAGATTTTGATTTACTTTGAAAATAAAGAGAAAATTAGAGAAACCAAAGAAGAAGGGTAGACATGTAGATGAATATTTTGAATATTTTTATAACATCTCTATTAAAGATGGTTTTGTATGAGGTAGTTAAGAAAATATCATGTAATTTGTGGTTGTATTAAATTTTTCTATTAAAAGGAAGATAATTGCAAAATGATTATCATTTAGCCTTTAGAACTAAGAAATTGTAGATGAAGAAAATGCATGATAACATGCAACAAGAAAATAAAAATAAAGAAATTCCCCTAAATGTGGTTACAAAGAGTGTTGATTATAGAATTGATCTGCATGTTCTTGAGAAAACTAATGAGGAAATTGTGTGCAAAAAACATGTCATTGATAGCATGCCAAAGGAGAATGGAGAAAAGAGATTTACAGTAGAAGAGTACATTGAAAATAGTGACATGAAGGAGTTTGTGTGGAAAAATCAAATAATAGAGAGTAGTATTTTACCTAAGAGAGTGTATATGTAGACCAAAGATATTTTTGCAGTGGTGAGTGGTGTTGCAGTAGAGGATGATGTTGCAGAAAAAATTGATATCACATTAGTGGACTTGCGAGGAGATGATGTTACTAATGTAATAGTAGGAAATATGAAATTTGGAATTCTTGATTCTCATAATGTTTTCTCTAGTTACTTTGTAATAGGTGAATTCAAATGAAAAGTAAAGGAAAATAAAGTGGAGTAGAACAAATAAAATATATAGCAATTTCAACAAAAAAAGTTGATGCAAAAGAGAAAATACACAATAAAGCAACAACAAGATGAAGATAATCATAATAGTGGAGTGCTTGCAAGAAAATAATATAATAAAAAATATGCACGGGCAGAAAGCAATGGTGGTTTGCAATGAAATCAATCTTATCTGAACTGGACAAGTCATCAAACTAGTCGACCCTAAAAACCTAAACTAGACGGGAACAGAAAAAAATGAGACCACAAAATTGGTCGATCAAAAACTACCTATATTTAATCATGCGCATCTATATAAATCCAAACCATTATACAAAAATAGGCAAAGTTTCTCTTTTATATATTAAATGTGCATATAACAAAAATAACATTGATTGTGATCCATGTTTGAACCAAAATACATAAAAAACGATTGTCTAAATGGCCTCTAGAGTCCAAAAAAAATATTTCTACGAAAAATAACTACCTATTGTCAAAATCGTTTCATATATTGGGATCCTCATCACAAGTGTCACCCTTTAAGAATTAAAATAAGATATAAAAATATTAACATGCCTAATTAGTTTGATTGAGTGAAGGTTACATTTTTACTAGGGCCATAACAAAGTAGTTCAACAATCAATGTCACGAACATCAAGATACATAGAATGTTTGGTTCCCTTGATCAAATGGTATTTATGTACCATCAAACATGATATAATCTAGTAGAAATGTTGCAATCCTCAAACAAATGTTAAAAATTTAAGTAAAATGATAGAAAATGAAAGATAAAGGGGAATGCTAGCTTTTAATTTAATAATTTAATATTAAAATAAATTAGCTTTTGTCTTTCACTTTTATTTTTTTATTGTTTTTATATTACCATTAATTACTCAAGTTAGGTTTTTTTCTTTCACTTTTATTAATATTATTATTATTATTAATTTGATTTTTTTGGACGCTATCCACAACTATATATAGTCAATATCTTTTTTTCTCTAAATTTCGATTTTAGTGGTCCATAGCTACGACCTTAGAATGTCATATAGAGAACCTGTTAGACTAGTAGGTTTCAATGGTTTTGTTCAAGTTTGATAACATTAATTGACATAGTTGTAACATATAAAAGTGGGAGGATAAGGAAGCAATAGGCACCATTCAATGAGAGCAATTTGAATGGGTGAGCTATTTTGAATAAAAATTGTTGAAGATAGAAAAAATTGAATAATCACAATAAATGGTAGAAGAGATGATAGTAGTTGTGGTGAGAGAAAACTAAGGAAGATTGTATAGTTGATTATGGGTATGAGTTTCCTACAATTGTAAAGTTCAATGGTGCAAATTACAAAAAGTAAGAAAAAGGATAATGAATGGAGAGTAAAAAATGATGAATGGGGAAAAGTAAGGAAAAAAAGAAGAAGAAGAAAAGATAGGGCAGTTGGTACTTGTTGTTTCATCAACAAATTTTTGAGTAGGATGCTGAAATATTTTCAACTAGGAGAGTCTAATAAAGGATAATTTCCTTATAGTTATCATATACATTAGCTTTATTTTTCTTAGCTAGCAATCATTGCCCTAGAACTATCCTACATATTTGCTTAAGTTTACTCATCTTTTGTGATTTTATAAGAAGTTGCAATATTGTAAAACATTTCTTGTGTGTACTGAATTTTTTTTAACCATTGGAATATAAAATACAATATTTGGAATTTGTTTTTGAATATAGTTCTCATGCTCAAAGTAAAATATCACAGCCATAAATATGAAGTTTGTGAACATAAAAGGTGTTTGACTCTCTTTTGATTTGATTTTGTGGATGCTTGTAAATTTTAGAGACCAGTGCATAAAGTATCTAAATGTAATGGAGACTTAAGTCCCGATTAATGGTTATGGTTTGCTTATTTTCAATTGCCATAGGTATCATAATTACTAGATTGCATTGAAATTCCTTAGACCCCTTTGTTTCATTGAGGTTGTTTAGCAAAGACATCATGTACACATTTTAGAATAAGTGATAGAGGTAACCTTAAGAGTAAGGGTAAGTTTAATTTTTTCAGATGATTTAAAGTAATTTATTTAGCCAAGAAAAGGAGATTTTCTTTCTACCCCAAATATAAGGGATATCTATAATTCTTTCCATGCTTAATATGGGGTTGAAAAATGAATAATAACAAAAATATATTTCAATGTCCACCTCAACTAAAATAATCTTATATCAACTTTCTATATATGTGTAATACCTTAAGTATTTATCATGGAGTTGAAATTTATAGAGGTGAAAACATTTTTATATTGAAAAAAATAACTGAAGGTTTATACTTTCAAGGATTTGATATATCTCTTAACATAATATATATATTAATTTATTCTAGATAGAGAGTTAAGATAATTTAAGTTATTAATTAAAAAAAACAAAACAAATTATAACCAATGTGACATCCCCAAAAATAAAGTATTTTTGAAATTTAAAATTTGCTGGAAAATTATTCCATTTTTACTAAATTCGAATTTGGAAACTTTTTTCCATTTATGGAAATTCCGGATTTTGAATTTGATAAAGTGTAATTAATTATTATGACTGTTGGGCAGAGATTTGAATTTGACCCAACTAACTATTTGACTATGTCACTTGTATGAAAACATAATATTTTATATTTGTTGCAGGAGGACAAATGGAACAACCATGTTAAAATCAACTGACCATGATTCCATGAGTGGGGAACATGTTGGAACCACCTCTGGGCTGATTGTTACAAATGTCAAATCAGAGATTTGACCATTGGCAGCCCCTGAAAATCAGAGATTTAGAAAGATGTGAAAATTCCCATGGGAGGGAAAGAAAGACCTAGGCAAAACATTGTTGAATAAATAGCATATGTGAGGAGGCAGGATGCTGCCAATTTTGCTGGGGAAAATAGGATCTATTGCTTGTTGTTATGAACACTAATTGTTGAGTGTGAGGAAAAGAGAAGAGTGCTAAATTTGAATGACATTTATGGGAAGGAGTTCTGAGTTAGTGCTCATGGATTCATGGTCAGGCTAGGGGATGAATCAGGCAAGTAGTTTGGCTACCCTGTTCTATGGTTGGGAGGAACGTGGTTGTTCCATTTTTCTTCCTACAAATTGATTCAGATATGATATTCTACTTTTCTTTGGTTAAGTGTTATGATACAGATAAATCTGCAATTTGTTTACTTCTATGAATGAACTTCTGGTCGAATGTTGCTGTAATGAAAGATTGACCAAATAGTTCATAATCATTAGTTAGGAATGGATTTGATCTGTGGGACGTGGTACTAAGTAAATACTAAGTTCATTGGATGTATTAACTAGAAAGACTAGCTCTGTAGAGGTTACTACTCTCATAATAGGATAAACTACAGGCTACATCTCACTTTTAATTAATTCTGTTGAGTAAATTAATGTTTTCATGATGCGATTGATGTGACGTATACCGATATCTATGGATGATTATGTTTCATGTCGGTAATTACAGTATACAAATGAGTCTCCACTAATGTACATGCAAGTTCAGATTCAAAATAAACACACCATGTATGACAAGAATTTTCATGATATGCATATAGAACATTTACAGGTATATTGCATATAGGTATACATTCATATATTTGGAGATCTATACAAGTGATATAGTAAATATAAAGTGAAGTATCTACAATAGATTCAGGGAATAATATATATATACATGCACGTATGAAAATAATTCTGCAAATTACAAGATCCCATTTCAGGAAAAACTGCAGTATACACACACACACACACACACACACACACACACACACACACACACACACACACATATATCAGTAAAGTATTAATGGTAAATCAGAAGGCTATTAGGTCTAGTTTGGCTATACTTTAAATTATGGAATTAATTTTGAACAAATCTAAACCTGTCAAACACTTACGAAGATCTGCAATTAAATGCTAGAGGTACGAGGGTTGATGAATCCAAAGACTATTCTAGAACCCAGAACTTGATTTACACATATCTCGTAACTCTGCAAACCATAGAAATAAAGGAGTATAAATCATCCTAGAAATTATATCAAACTAATAGCAATAAATTCATACGAAAATGTTTTAGTAAACTGGACCGTCAAACATATTTTTCTCGAACTCGAAAGTCGAAATTAAGGAAGAAAACTTATTTTCTCCAAGTATTTAGTGAGAAAGTTATAGAATCATAATGTTCATCAAAACCCACGAAACAAGACAAACATCATGAAAGATCTTATGCCTTTAATTAATTATAGCATGGAATGTCTATGCAATAGAGTCGATATACAAAGCATAAACCCCAGAATTTTATAAGTTCCTTTTTACATAATGCTTGACTGGAATTCAAACTGTGCAAACATCTGAATCTGAATACATTTCTAGACGGTAACAATGACAAATACATTACGAGTTTGGGATGAGACTAGAGTAGCGAAATGACTGGACTAAAAGTACCCAAATCAATACACTATTTCAATTAGAAAAGAAAAGTCTTGTAAAGTAATATTTATACATATTAGTCGAGCCAGAAAGCCAAGAGTAAAATTGGAAGACCCCCTCTTCCCAACCATTTTAGGTAATCGAGCACAACTATATCGACCATCTATAAATCCAGGAAGAGACCATGCCATTTTCACTATTGAAACTATCGAAAGGCCTACAAAGTGAAATCAAATACCTTTTGCGCCAAAGATAAGAACTGAACATTTGAGATCCTTGCACAGACGAAAGCCCTGAAAGAAGTATCATTTAAAAATATCAGTAATCATAGATAAAAGTAATAAGAATACCAACATAATGATAATGGTTAGTACTGAAGTATTCCATGATCATACTTAACTTTTGTTCGACAGGCTTGCATGTCTTCATTTTTTTTCTTGTCACATTTCCAGCTGGACAGATGCCTAGACTGAGGGTGGATGGAACATTAACACTCTGATGGGTAACCTCACATCAAATAGGGCCCATCATTAGTGAATTATAAAAACCTTGAAAATAAAAAGATTAACAAGGAGAAAAATTTTACACAACAGTTAACGATTTTAATGAAAGGCAGTAATCGACAGTATTTAGTTCTTGTAATGATGCAAGTCAGACTGTGCACTATCATGGTGTAAATTGTTCATAACAAACTAGAAGCCACACATAGTCATACATAACCAAATCACTTATAGTAGTTATAAGTCAATAAACATTATAGAGTTATCCCATATATTTAATCTAATCGAATAGACCATGATGAAGATAATAACTACAATAAGAAAACATTTGGATGTATTGTAGAATATCATCATTGGACTATTCAAAGTTCTACAGAGGTATTAATTTATTGGAAATCAATCAAAAAGATTCGACATAGGGAAATAAACTGGGAGGTTACGAAACCCTTTATCCCAAAGCATAGAAAAAAATGAATGAATATACTCTCCCTAAAACCATAGGAGAAAACAACGATAAACTCAAAGAAATTCACTCCTCCAGGATTTAGGATAACTTTGGAAGAAATACAGAGAAGTTACACCAAATAAGAATATGGGAAATGCATAATCTCCTTTATCAACCAGAGTATCATGTGTAAGGAGAAACTTACCAGGGATGCGGACCACGCTGTCTATTACAACCATGGAGCGATCGCCATGGCAATGCACTATGCCTCTAAATAATTGTCACACAGAGCCTCTTTGCAGAACTCAACAATGATAACTGTGAACCTAATCCAACCCTAAATGATGCCTTTTCATCTCGAAGTAAATGTGGATAATGAGGAAGACGGTTAGCCATGTGACCATGTAAGATTCAGTATGACACTATGGGTGTAGAGCCCGGTAAATTCAATGGAACTCATAGGACTACCATTAATAAAACTTACGGAGCCTTAACTACCTTGACAATGGACCATTCCTTCCACTTAAGGAATGTCACAATTAGACACCTTCATGACTCGACAGAAGTTAAATCCATTTCATTCCCTCGATGTTATCGTGAGTCAGCAGTCTGATCCTAGTTGTGGAATTTCCACTGGCATCTGGATGTAGAAACTGCTTTACAAACAACCCTGGTACTAAGAACCATTAATTAACCGAGACATAGTGTATATGCTAGTTACTTGATATTAAAAGCTTGACCCTATAAATCTTATGGTTGGGAACTAAGTAAAGTTGCCTAGGGTTAAATTAATTAGGTAGACATGCGCACGAATATGGAGGTCTTATGTTAAAAGGGTAAATCGTAGTAGGAATTATAAGGCCGCATATTATATACATAGTCCAGTACACTGAAAGGTCAATGGAATGGAGGCGAAAGGGACCTCTTGTGGTGAGTAGAGTTTAGAAGTTCTTTTTTTTTAAAGAGTTTTCATGACAGAGTTTTATAACAGATATTATAATCGAGTTTATATTTTAGGTGTACCCTTTCTGTCAAATAGTTATATAAACTAAGGAAATTTGTTTTTTGTTGTGATTATTAGGTACATTACATATGGTATTAGAGCAAAGGTTACAACACTTGGACCTTGAATGGGGCCACCTGTTTTCTTATCACATAATTTTGTTTATGTAAAACTAATAAAATCTTTATTGTTACAAACATAAAACCTTTATGTTTTTTGTTGATCATGGCAACACAGGATGACGTAGAAATTAGACTTGATGGGAATTTAGAACAAGGGCATCCTAAAAATCAGAGACATAATAGCGACGAAAGATCACCTACCAAAGTTCTAGAAACAATGAGGAATATCATTTTCGAACTGAAAGTTTTCAAAGCCGATAATTAAAAACTAAAGAAATCACAGCAGGAACAATAGGAAATAAATGAAGTCTTGTTGCGCAGTATTGTCACAAAGAAAATCCCAAAGGACAATAATAACAATGAAGAAGTTAGCAAGAGGGATTCCAAGAAATCTGGACCTGAGATAGAAAAAGGAGATAGTTCGTCTGAAGGTACACCCTCAGCTAAGGACAAAACAAAAAAAAACAGAAAGAGAAAACGGGTACACCACCTTGAAGGGGAATTTAAGAAAATTAAACCAGCTACCTTTGATGGTGAATCCAGAAAAGGGGAGGAAGAGGAAGCATGGTTATTAGACATCAAAAAATACTTCTGGATATATAACTATTCTAGCAATATGAAGGTCAAAATGACCATCTACAATTTGAAAGGAAAAGCCATCATTTGGTGGCAAGATCTGAAATTGGCCAAGGGCCTAAAAGAGAAACAGATGGAATGGTCTAACTTTAATAAATATTTCAAGAAACAATATTTATATGAAATCTACTATGAAAGGAAAACCAAATAATTTTATGAGCTACGACTCGTCCAGATGACAATGGAGGATCTTATAAACAAATTCCTGGAATTACTAAGGTTTGTACCTTATATATGGGAGGACAAGGTAAAAATCAAGCGATTTCTAAGTTGTTTACCAGAGTCCTATAGGGATATAATTGAGTTTGATAACCCAAAATCCTTGAATGAAGTAAAAGTAAAGCACGGATGTGTTACGATCAATATAAACAATGGGCACAATTTCCCAAAGCTTGGAAGGATAAGAAACAAGACTGAATGAACCAGTGAAAGAAGGGATACCAACCAGCTCCTTAGCGGAATGTAGCAAAAATATTTCTGAGAAAATATTTTCACTCCAACCATCTGAATACGCAAGGCAGCGACAAACCGGTAAATCTGGGGACGAAAAAGTTTGAACCATTAAAGTGTTGGGAATGTGGAGAACCTAATCACAGGAGGAACTATCCACGTTTAAGAACATCAAACAGAACTATTGTTCATAATTTGCAGGAACCTATGATGGTGGGTGATGTAGGTAGAAACCTGCATCGGATCAATGCAGCCAATGACGATTGATAAGCTAACCACCAGTCCTCTGTGGTGGAAATCGAAGGTAAAATCAATAGCACCCGAATTTTTGTTTTGATTGATTCTGGAGCTACATTAAGTTATATCACTCCTGGAGTATTAGAGTCAAATAAACTTAAGAGGATGAAACATGCAAAATCATGGTTGGTACAGTTAGCAACAGGAACAAAAAGGAAAGTGGTTGGCTTTATTTCTGATTTTGAATTTAGTTTAGATGATCAAAACATAAAAACAAATCTGAATATTCTGCCACTAGGATCTTACGATATGATTATAGGAATGGATTGGTTGGAAAAACAAAAAGCAGTTCTAGATTATTATACAAAGACACTTAATTATAAAGATGATTATAACACTACTAGAACAACCCAAGGTATACCAAAACCTATATCAGTTAGACAAGTTACAACAATGCAACTCAAGAAATGCATGAGAAAGGGTTGTCAAATTTATGCTATTCAAATAATGAATCTGTTAGAAAAAGAAGATAAGCCCAACCAGGAAGAATTTGTTGTCCTGCGTGAATTCAGAGACATATTTGTTGATGAGATACCAGAATTACCTCCTAGAAGGGAAATAGAATTCTCCATAGACCTACTACCTGGTTCATCCTCCATCTCAAAAGCACCTTATCGAATCAGTTTACCGGAATTGACATAATTAAAAATACAATTACAGGAATTGTTGGACAAAGTGTATATCAAACCAAGTGTTTCACCATGGGGAGCACCAGTCCTCTTTGTGAAAAAGAAAGACAGTACTCTAAGACTATGTATCGATTATAGACAATTGAATAAAATGACCATCAAGAACAAGTATCCTTTAGGGGCCAAGATCTTTTTGAAATTGGATTTACGATCTGGTTATCATCAAGTTAGGATAAAGGATGAGGACATAAGTAAAATAACTTTTCGGACAAGATATGGAGACTACAAATTCGTAGTCATACCTTTCGAACTCACTAACGCACCAACCACATTTATGTGCCTGATGAACAATATTTGCAGTCAGTACTTAGACAAGTTCGTACTAGTATTTATCGACGATATTCTGGTCTATTCTAAAATGGAGGAAGAACACGAAGAACACTTGAGAATAGTTCTACAAATGTTGAGGAAACACAAACTCTAGGCCAAATTTGATAAGTGCGACTTTTGTCAAAAGAAAATACAATATCTAGGACATGTAATTTCAGCAGAAGACATTGTCATAGACCCTGAGAAAATAAAATCCATCATGGAATGACCAGTACCTAAGGATGTAGGGTATATTCGGTCATTCATGGGAATCAATGGATATTATTGCAGATTTATAGAGGGGTTTTCCAAAATATACTACCCTATCACATCATTACAAAAGAAAGGGACCAAGTTTAATTGGTCACAAAAGTGTCAAGATAGTTTTAACAAGCTAAAGGAATTGTTGACAACTGCACCCATCTTGAAGGTAGCAGACCCAGATAAAGACTTTACCATGATGCGAGTAAAGAAGGACTAGGCGGTGTCCTAAATCAGGAAGGACACGTGATTTGTTATGAGTCCCAGAATTTAAAAGAACATGAATGAAACTACGTCACTCATGACTTAGAATTGGCAGCAGTAATACATGCATTAAAAATGTGGTGACACTACATAATGGGAAAAAAATTTATATTACTGACAGATAATAGAAGAGTGAAATATTTGTTTAGTCAGCCAGATCTTAATGCAAGGCAAGCAATATGGCTAGCCTTCTTGAGAGAATTTGACTTTGAGGTAAGACATATCAAGGGTAAGTAAAATAAGGTAGAAGATGCCCTAAGCAGAAGAGTCCATGGATTATTCGAAATAAATGTCAGTATAGCATAAAGTGACCTGGAATAGAGAATAAGGACAACAAGTATTAACAACGAAAATTACATTAAGATAATGGCAGAATTACAAAACAGTACCGCAAAATCGGATAAACCAGATCTAAGTATCGATAAGCAGGGACTATTACGATTTAAAAACATACTTTACATACCAGATTCAACAGAGTTAAAGTTAATGTATGCTGGCCATCCAGGATATCATAAAATGAGAACAACACTTAGACAACTATTTTACTGGCCTAATATGAAGGGAAAAACAACAAAATACTTGGCTAGGTGCCAATATTGTCAATAGGTTAAGGTCGAACACCAACATCCAGCCAGCCTATTACAGCCATTACCAGTGCCAGAATGGAAATGGGAGACCATATCGCTAGACTTTATAACAGGTTTGCCTAAAACTCAGAAACATAATGATTCTATTATGGTTGTAATCGATAAAATTAGTAAGTATGCACACTTTATTGTTGTAAAGTCTACTTCTAAAGCTATAAACATTGCTGGAATATTTATGCAAGAAATTTTTAGATTGCATCGTATTCCTAAAATGGTGATTTCAGATAGAGACGTAAAATTCACATCCTCTTTTTGGAAGGAATTGTTTGCAAGGATAAATACTAATTTGAATTTCAGTACGAGTTATCACCCACAAAAAGATGGACGGACTGAATGGACAAACCAAATCTTAGAGGATATGCTCTATATGTACGTAAGAACAAAACCAAACAAGTGGGAAGACTATCTACACTCGGTAGAATTTGCATATAACAATGGGTACCAAACTTCGGCTAAGTTAATCCCTTTCGAGGTATTGTATGGTAGAAAGTTTATGACTCTGATTAGCTTGGATAACCCAGTTGACAGACTCATGGTTGGACCAGAGATACTCCAAGAAATGGAGAATATGGTAAGGAAGGTACAACAGAACTTAAAAGAAGCAGAGGAAAAACAAAAGAGCTATGCAGATCAAAAAAGAAGACACTTGGAATTTCAAGTGGGAGACCATGTTTACTTGAAGGTCAAAGCCTGAAAAAGTTCGTTGAAGTTAGGAAACTGTGCCAAGATGACACCCAGGTTTTGTGGGCCCTTCGATATACTAGCTCGAATTGGACCCGTAGTATACCAACTTGCACTTCCAACTAATCTAAGAATTCATAATGTATTTCATATTTCTTTGTTGAAAAAGTATGTTCATGACTTTACTCATATGATTGATTGGAAATTGGTGCAGGTGGAACCCAATGGTGAGTTCCAAGTGGAACCCCTGCGTATTCTAGAACGGAGAGAAATAGCACTTCGGAATAGAGCTGCCACTCAGGTAAAGGTGCAATGGAAGAACTTTAGTCTTGAAGAGGCCACTTGGGAGTTGGAAGGAGATTTGGGGAAATATCATCCAATCCTATTCCAGGAAAGGAATGAACACTAAGGATAGTGTTTTATTGAAGGGGTAAAGGATGTGACATTCCTAAAAATAAATTATTTTTGAAATTTAAAATTTGCTAGAAAATTATTCTTTTTTTAGTAAATTCGAATTTGGAATTTTTTTTTCCATTTATGGCAATTACGAATTTCAAATTTGATAAATTGTAATTAATTATTATGACTATTGGGCAGAGATATGATTTGACCCAACTAACTATTTGACTATGAGACTTGTATACAAACATAATATTTTATATTTATTGCGGGAGGACAAATGGAACAACTATGTTAAAATCAGTTGACCATGCCTCCATGTGTGGGGAACATGTTGGAACCACCTCTGGGATGATTGTTACAAGTGGAAAATCAAATATTTGACCATTGGAAGCCCCTAAAAATCAGGGATTTAGAAAGATGCGAAAATTCCCAAGGGAGGGAAAGAAAGACCTAGGCAAAAACATTGTTGAATAAATAGCATATGTGAGGAGGCAAGACGCTATCGTGTATGCTGGGGAAAATAGGATATATTGCTTGTTGTTATGAACACTACTTGCTGAGTGTGAGACAAGGAGCAGAGTGATGAAGTTGAGCGAAATTTCTGGGAAGGAGTTCCGAGTTAGCCCTCATGGATTCATGGTCAGGCTAGGGGGTGATCGAGCAAGTAGTTTGGCTGCCTTGTTCTACGGTTGGGAGGAACATGGTTGTTCCCTTTGTCTTCCCACAAATTGATTCAGATATGTTATTCTACCTTTCTCTGGTTAAGTGTTGTGATACAAATAAATATGCAATTTGTTTACTTCTATGAATGAACTTCTGCTAGAATGTTGTTGTGATGAAAGATTGACCAAATACTTCCTAATCATTAGTTAGGAATGGATTTTTTCTGTGGAAAGTGGTACTGAGTAAATAATAAGGTCATTGGATGTATGAACTAGAAAGATTAGCTCTCTAGAGGTTACTACTCTCGTAATAGGATAAACTACAGGCTACATCTCACTTTTAATTAATTTTGTTGAGTAAATTAATGTTTGCATGATGTGATTGAAGTGAAGTATATTGATATCTATGAATGATTATGTTTCATGTAGGTAATTGTAGTATACAAATGAGTCTCCACTAATGTACATGCAAGTTTAGATTCAAAATAAATACACCATGTATGACAAGAATTTTCATGATATGCGTATAGAAAATTTACAAGTATATTGCATACAAATATACATTCATATATTTGGAGATCTGTAAAAGCGATACAGTAAAGCTAACTGAATTTTCTACAACAAATTTAGGGAATAATATATATATACATACACGTATGAAAATAATTCTGCAAATTGCAAGATCCCATTTTAGGAAAAACTACACACACACACACACACACACACACACACACACACACACACACACATATATATATATATATATATATATCGGTAAAGTATTAATGGTAAATCAGAAGATGATTAGGTCTAGTTTGGCTATACTTTAAATTTTGGAATTAATTTTGAACAAATCTAAACCTATCAAACACTTACGAAGATGTGTAATTAAATGCTAGAGTTACGAGGGTCGATGAATCCTAAGACTATTCTGGAACCTAGAACTTGATTTACACATATCTGGTAATTCCATAAACCATAGAAATAAAGGAGTATAACTCATCCTAGAAATTATATCAGACTGATAGCAATAAATTCATACAGAAATGTTTTCGTAAACTAGACTGTCAAACATACTTTTGTCGAACCTAAAAGTCGAAAGTAAGGAAGAAATCTTATTTTTTCCAAGTCTTTAGTGAGAAAGCTACAGAATCATAATGTTCATCAAAACCCATGAAACAAGACAAACATTATGAAATATCTTATGGCCTTAATTAATTATAACATGGAATGTCTGTACAACAGAGTCGATATACAAAGTATAAACCCCAGAATTTTATAAGTTCCTTTTTACACAATGCTTGACTAGAATTTAGACTGTGCAAACATCTAAAGCTGAATACATGTGTAGACGATAGTAATGAAAAATACATTACAAGTTTGGGATGATACTAGAGTAGCGAAATGACTGGAATAAAAGTACCCAACTCAATACACTATTTCAATTAGAAAAGAAAAGTCCCATAAAGTAACCTTTATACATAGTAGTCAAACCAGAAATCCAAGAGTACAACTAGAAGACCCCCTCTTCCCAACTATTTTAGGTAATCGAATGAAACTATATCGAACATCTAGAAATCCAGGAAAGGCCTGCAATGGGAACTCAAATACCTTTTGCGCCGAAGATAAGAACTGAACATCGGAGATCCTTGCGTAGACGAAATCCCTGAAAGAAATAACATTTAAAAATATCAATAATCATAGATAAAAGTAATAAGAATACCAACAGAATGATAACGATTAGTAATGAAATATTCCATGATCCTACTTAACTTCTGTTCGAGAGGCTTGCATGTTTTCATTTTTTTTCTTGTCGCATTTTCGGCTGGAAAGACGCCTGGGCTGAGGGTGGATGGCACATTAACACTCTGATGGGTACCCTTGTATCAAACAGGACCCATCATTAGTGAATTATACAAACCTTGAAAACGAAAAGATTAACAAGGAGAAAGTTTTTACACAACAGTTAACGATTTTGATGAAAGGCAGTAGTCGACAGTATTTAGTTCTTGTAATGATGCAAGTCAGACTATGCACTATCATAGTGTAAATTGTCCATACCAAACTAGAAACTACACATAGCCATTCATAACCAAATCACTTATAGTAGTTATAATTCAATAAGCATTACAGAGTTATCTCAACTATTTAAACTATTTGAATAGATCATGATGAATATAATAACTACTATAAGAAAACATTTGGATGTATTGTAGAATATCATCATTGGACTATTCAAAGTTTTGCAGAGGTCTTAAGTTATTTGACATCAATCAAAAAGATTCGACATAGGGAAAATAAACTGGGAGGTTACGAAACCCTTTATCCCAAAGCACAAACAAAAACGAATGAATATACTCTCCCTAAAACCAGAGGAGAAAACAATGATAAACTCAAAGAAAATCACTCCTCCACGATTTAGGATAACTTCGAAAGAAATACGGAGAAGTTACACCAAAGGAGAATCCAGGAAATGCATCATATCCTTTATCAACCAGAGTATTATGAGTAAGGAGAAACTTACCAGGGATGCGGACCACGCCATCCGTTACAACCATGGAGCGACTGCCATGGAAATGCACTATGCCTCCAAAGAATTGTCACACAGAGCCTCTTCACAGAACTCAACAATGACAACTATGAACCTACTCCAACCCTAAACGGTGCCTTGTCATCTCGGAGTAAATGTGGAGAATGTGGAGGACGGTTAGCCATGTGACCATGTCAGAGTCGGTATGACACTTTGGGTGTAGAGCCCGGTAAATTCAATGGAACTTGGAGGACTACCATTAATAAAACTTACGGAGGCTTAACTGCCTTGACAGTGGACCATTCCTTCCACTTAAGGAATGTCATGATTAGACACCTTCATGACTCGATAGAAGTTAAATCCATTTCATTCCCTCAATGTTATCTTGAGTCAGCAGTCCAATCCTAGTTGTGGAATTTCCACTGGCATTTGGATGTAGAAACTGCTTTACGAACAACCCTGGTACTAAGGACCAATAATTAACCGAGACATAGTGGATATGCTAGTTACCTGATACTAAAAACCTAACCCTATAAATCTTATGGTTGGGAACTAAGTAAAGTCGCTTAGGGTTAAATTAATTAGTTAGACATGCGCGCGAATATGGAGGTCTTATGTTAAAAGGGTGAATCATAGTAGGAATTATAAGGCCCCATCTTATATACATAGTCCATTACACTAAAAGGTGAATGGAATGGAGGCGAAAGGGACCTCTTGTAGGCGAATATGGAAGTCTTATGTTAAAAGGGTGAATCATAATAGGAATTATAAGGCCCCATCTTATATACATAGTCCATTACACTCAAAGGTGAATGGAATGGAAAAGAAAGGAACCTCTTGTGGTAAGTAGAGTTTAGAAGTTCTTTTGTTTTATAGAGTTTTCTTGACAGATATTATAATCGAGTTTATATTTTAAATATACCCTTTCTGTCAAATAGTTATATAAACTAAGGAAATTTGTTTTTTGTTGTGATTATGAGGTACATTACAACCAGTTATAGAAATTAAAAATATATATA
>ML777135.1:606827-618870 GCA_009831015.1 Picea engelmannii | reverse complement strand
TTCTATTTAGCGATTATAAATACTTGCATTACCCATTAAGGAATAGGAATAGCTTATGGGAACACACATTTGAGCTCAATGTTATTTTCTAGTGCACATAAAATATTTTCCTCTATCTATGCATGCCATATATAAAACCATTTTATTTATGAGTAACCCTTAATAAATGCTAAATAGACTAGTGAAAGACTCATTAATGAAAATGTTTGTTGAGATTGTGTAGTGGGTATTTGTAAATTTTGTTCAACCCATCAATTATTAATAACATTTATTTAGTAATGATATGCTACCAAAAATCTATCTAGAAAGTAATTCTATCTAGAAAGTAATGCTACCAAAATTCTATCTAGAAAGTAATTCCTTACACATTTTCCTTCCTTCAACCTAATAGAAAATTAGCACATGTGAATGGGTAAATTATGTGTCTCCTATAAATAGATTGATGTAGATGAACTAATTTTATGTGGTTACATGCTAGTATAGTACATATTATAGATAGTCAATGATGTGATATTCAAAATGTAAAACTTGAAAAAGAAGCTAATGAATTTCCAAATTTGACATCTATGATATAGTTTCATTACCTACACAATGTGTATATTGACTTGTTGATGATTGCAACTATTTCAAGTTGTCTCTCTCACACTATATTTATTCTCAAATAAGACATCACTTTTACATGAAATGAATTGTGTATCATCGAAGAGCGGGGCTCTATTTATAGTTTATTTTTATGGATTTACTTGTATTAGGGTTTTAGTGGTAGTTTTCTTAGGGATTCTCAAGTATGCATACCATTGGATACCATTGGTATGCATACCGTGGTATTGCAATGGTATGCATGCCATTGGTTTGCATATCATTTCATACTGTTGGTATCCATACCAATGTATGCATACCATTGGTATTGTACTAGTATGTATACCATGCTATTGCAATGGTATGCATACCATGGTATCACAATGGTATTCTCAAGTATAGCATACCATTGGATACCATGGTATTAAAATGGTATGCATACCATGTTATTGTAATGGTATGCATACCAAGGTATCACAATGGTGTGGATACCATTGCATAGCATTGGTATGCATACGATTTATAGGTTATTTTCAGGGTTTTAGTTGTCTTATGGTTTTAGTTGTCTTATGGTTTTAGTGGTAGTTTTCTTAGGGATTCTCAAGTATGTCATACCATTGATATGCATACCATTTATAGGTTATTTTTAGGGTTTTAGTTTTCTTAGGGATTTAACAGTAGTTGTCTTAGGGATTCACAAGTATGCATACCATTGGCATGCATACCATGGTATTGCAATGGTATGCATACCATTTATAGGTTATTTTTAGGGTTTTAGTTTTGTAGAAGTGATACTCATTCAATATAACCCTATTTTGTTCATTACTATCCGGTCCATTCCTGTATGTGATATGTAACATTATGTTGACCTTCTCTAATTGTAATATTGGATTTGAATCTCATTTTGCAGTTGAAGGGTGTCATTCTCAACAAAATCAATCATTGATAACACAGTACGAATAGGAAATGTATTGTTGGCCCTGACCAAGTTTTGAGGAACACTTGGTCATATTTGACCGTTTTTGGGACTTCGACAGCTTGTCAAATATGGAGCGCAACGCGAAGCGGAAATCATGGAAGCTAGACTCCTTTTTGGATCCTTTTTGGGTTTTTGGGGATAATGTAATGGGAAAGGGATGTCGGGAAATGGGTTTACCCACACTTAGGCCCATTGTTGTATGTATAAATAGATGTATAGGTGAAGTAAGTGATGGGGGGGAGAAGAGTAGTAGAGTGTGATCTATGTGATCGAAGAGTTGTGAGTTGTGATAAGTGTTGGTAATGATTGTAAATGCTTTGTGCATACTATAAGAGACTAAGTGCAGGATATTGTAGAAGGATCTGTTCTTTTAGCGCAAGGAAGAAGGATCTAGTGAGCTGCGCAGATCTTCTCTACTATGCGAAGAGGGATTTGGATGGCTTTGTGTTGTAACCTGATTAACTAAAGCTAATAAAGAGGGAGACTTTGTGGACACAGCCCCAAGGTGGGGGTGAACCACGGTAAATCTGTGGGTTGTGCTCTGTGCCTTGACCTGATGTGTTTGTCCCTTCCTTTGTTAACTGCTTTGATGTGTTTAGATAGATCTATTTATGCTTTGTGATTTTGAGATATGAATGAATGTTGGATTTGGTATGTAATATGCTTAGTGTTTGATCTTCAGAATCTAATCTATCTTTTTGTGGCTAAGTGTTGAATTATCTTAGATGTAAGTACATACTACGATGATTTGTTCTATTTGCGAAGTATCATAATGGTTGAATATTGATGAATAATCTATGCTAGGTGATTGCTAAGTGTTATAATCATAGATCTATGTCCCAGCTAAGGTTGCAAACACCTAAGTCTTGCAACCACCCTTGCCTTTACCTTGGGTGAGACTTCATCTGCTTCGTAGGTGTTTCCGAAAGGGCCGATAATTAGGGTTTTGTTGGTGCATTGTTGTAGCGTTGAACCCTGGGTCTGCTCCTGTGCCAACAAATGGTTCTGTTGCTAGGACCTGAAACTGTGATTGTTGGGAACTGAGCAGAAGAAGATTTGTTCAAATATTCGTCCTGAAATTGTGAAAGATTTGTGCGTGGATCTATGCCCTAGTGCGCAGTGATCCACTTGATTTGAAAAGTTTTATGTTGAAGAAGGAAGGACAGATCTGAAGGAAATAAGTCAGATATGCAAGAAAAGAGGTTGATACTGAAAAAAAAGGGTCAGATCTACAGAAATAGGTAATATCTATAAGCTCTGTGCTCTGATAAAGGTAAGAATAGTTAAAATTTCTTATATCTGGAATCTTTGTGCCCTGTAGAAGTAAAAGAAGTGAAAATTTTTGTTTCTAAAGTATGGATTTAAGTATGCTTGATAGATTTTGTCCTAGCTTGAAAACTAGGGAATTGTTAGATGAAAGAACGTTTGATATGAATAGATCTGATAAGAATAATGAAAGATATGTTATACATATGCATATAAAGAATTTTTGGACTAACCAATGGATGCAGGATCCTAGAAAGAAATTTTTGCAGGCTAGCCATTATGACCCTAGAAAGTAGTACAAGAAAAGTTGGGGATCATTGAAGAGAGATAGAGGATTAACTCTTTGTTACAGTTGCATAAGACCAGGACATCTTGCAAAGGGATTCCCTGGGAGAAACCCTGGTTGACTCTATTGTAAGGCTATGGACCATGAAGTACTGGATTGCCCTAAAATGATTGCTAGACTTGAAAAGATGAATATGGAGAAAGAAAACTCTAAAGGAGATCAAGAGAGTAAGATTATAGAAGAACCCCAGAAAGAATCAGATATTATGTTACTAAAAATGAAAGAAACCATGGATGAACATAAAGATGTTAGTTTGTCAAATATTTTCAAATAAAAGGAGAAAATCGAAGTAAGAATAGGACACTTCGACATTGACTATGCTCTAGATGAGGGAACACAGATGAACATTATGATAGAAAGTACTTGGGAAACCCTAGGGAGGATTACTATGGTTCCTTCACTAGGAAAAATAGGGTTGTTTAAAGGAAAAATGGTAACCCTGTGTGGCAGAATTACCTAGATAGCTATGAGTACCCATGGAGATTTGACAAGGGAAGAATTCAAAGTTATTAAATTTATTAAGGACCATGCCCCATTTACATCTTTGTTAGGAAAGATCTGGATTGAAAAAGACCAGATCCAGAGAAAAGAAGAAAAGGAATCCCTAGAAGAGAAGAAGCAAGAACTCATGGAATTTATGACTAGAAGGATCACCTACTTGATGGAAGAACAAGAGAATAGATCTAAGCTATTGAACACTAGGGACTTGGATGTCGAATCTATAAGAGCATTAGAGGAACCAAAGAAGACCGAAATACCTAATCCATATGATGAAGGAGTATTACCCTTGGATCTGAAGAAAGAATCTCAACATCGCGAAGTTACTATGTCAAGACAAGATAAGAATTAGAATGGAAAAAGGATGACCGAGACGAAGCTCACTGGGAAGAAGGCTAGGAAGCTAAGTAAGAAGAGATCTAAGATTTAAAAGTTACATAAGATTCTAGAGGAAACTTCGCAGAAGGAAATATCACAGTAATTGAGCTTCGTCGGGTTATCAAAACAACAACATATGGAACTTCACCATGGCGAAGCAATATAGCCATTGGACAGATATAACCGTTCGAATTTTGCCGCAAATGGACAGAAATGCATTAAAGGATCACCACCAGACCGTTGGACCACGCCATAACAAATTGATCAACGTTCATGGAAGATTCATTCCCGTTGCAAGAAGACCATTGAAGGATTTCCTATTTAGCTCGTCGCGCCGTGCTCGGAGAACACTTTTTCCAACTAAAAATTTGAAGCCCGCAGAACTAGTGATTGCCTAGAGTAATCATTGCAAGCAGATTGTTCATCCTAGTGTAGTATTTTGAGATCATCGTGACCTCAATTATCTTTCCCGAGTGCATATGTCCGACGAGCTCACCGCACTTGAGGAATCTATCACAGAGGTCCTTCTCGATTTAATGAATGAGAGAGTCATGTTGGAAAGAAGAATGTCCACCGGATTCCAACCATCATTTACGAGAGGAGTGCAAGCCTCCCCATCGACTGCTCGAGAAGGAACATCTCGAGCCAGTGCAAAGAGAAGAACCAAGAAGAAGGATGACATAGCCAACGCGAAGTTAGTGCCATCCATCCTACCATCTTACATACCCCCTCTGAGAAGTGAGATTAATAGGGAGAGTGTACTTAGAGACTTTGAATACACCCTATTCACTGCATATCTTCTGAAAGGAGTACGCACCTACCGCGTAGATCAAGACAAGGTTACAAAGTTGAAGTTTTGCGACTTCAACCTGGGGGACCGAAAATTTTACAGCATGCTCACCCCGTATAAGTACTTGATGGGAACTAAGGGAAAGAATTCAAAGCTCATCCCTCAACAATGGACGATGAAACTCGCGCAATCTACTTTTCTCAATGTTATGAAAATACCGCACTTCGACAGACAGCAAGAGGTGAATGCTTGTGTAAAATTGCTTCTAGCAAGTTACCATAGAGGATACTTGTGGTTAGAACACCGTATAACTGTTGATCTAGCGTTGATCAATAGGATCATCGGGATTAGCATGTAGGGCCCTAATCCCCATGAGTACTATCCTGGAAAGACCGCAGACCACTCTCTTGCACAGAATATCAAGGAAGCCTATGGCGATGTTGAGAAAGGCGTGAGAGGCTACAAGGTAGCTTCTATTGAAAGTGTCACAGTGTGCCTTGCATGCCAACTGATCGCAGGGAAGTTGGTATGCAAGAATCAGCCAACAAAAGTATCTGGATTTGTAGTTGACGTCGCAGGAAAGTGCACAGAGGGACTACAGATGAACTGGGCAAAGTACCTGGTGAATCAACTGGAGATTGACTGCAGAGAAGCCCAGGATCAGGGGCATGAATTGCATTTTAGCTGGCTCTTGATACTAATCACTTTTGTTGCATGGGAGCTATCGGAAGGCACAACCTTCTCGTACCTTGACCTCTTTGAGCCACTAGCCGTGAAGTTCATTACATTATGGTACTTGAACGACATGAGCAAGAAATGGCATTCAAATTTCATTTTCCACACGTACTATAACTAATTGAAAGCATCCATAAGGAGTGAACCTCACATAACCCCGAACACTTTACAGAGATTCTAAACTCTAATAAAGTTCAGCATGGACCACCACTTTATATACCTAGACCCACACACTGATGAGCACCAAGAACAAATTCAATCCTATTATAAGATGATAGAAGAAGACCTAGCAGAGATCACCAAGGAATGGTCGATGAACCTCCTTGTTTCAGCAGACCCCGCAAAAATGTCCGACATCAATAGCCCCGAAACTACGCAAGATACACCTGGGGCCAGTAGGACAACGAAAGAAAAGATGACGAAGAATACTGAAGAAGTCCAGGATGTTGACAGCCTATCTGTAAGGACGGATTCCATTACAGTAGATGAAGAAGGTGATGACTAAGAAGGTACAGAAACTGAACAACATAAAGTCGAAGTAGCACCTCCTAGGGACGAAGAAGACTCATCGAAGAAAAGGAAGGTCTCACCTCTAAAAGTTTCCTCTAGAAAGAAACCAAGAACCCCTATAACCAATATGCGAACTACCCTCACGTTGGATGACTTTGCTTTCATTGTTGCAACGGTCAATGATGCTTCAAAGGAAATCATAGAGAAGAAGGAGGCGAAGCAAGAACAAATGTATAGCCAAATTGAGATCGTGCTCCAAGGAGTACAACAAACACTCCAGTCTAGCCGAGCAATCTCTACTACACCTCTGCCAGAAGGAACAACAGAAGTGGGAGATGAATCAGTTCAGCTCCACAAGATTGATGATACAATCGAAGTACGCATTTGACATGCTAAGGAAGAAAAAGTACATGCCACCCAGGCCCTAAAGAAAGAATAGGAGGAAGTTATTAAACATCGCTAAGCTGTGCAACAAGAGAAGAATGCTCTCCAAGCAAAATTTGAATAATACAGAGAGAAGATCCAAAAAGAGAAAGAGAACCTGCTCACAAAGCAGATAGGAATTGAAGAAGCAGTCAAAATAACATTTCTCTCTGTGACTGGCTAAGAGCAGAAGGCCAAAGAGCCCATAAATCTCCAAGTGATGAAGCTAGTTGAATTTATTCAACAACTTCAACAAAGGATCATGGAATTAGAGCTTCATACCATACCACAGACTCCACAAGAAGTGCACAACCAGCGAGAATTGAATGCTTAGAGCGCAGTCGAGAGGATTAAAACACTTGCTATAGAATGTAAATAACTAAGTAGCAGAAGTGCGCAGATATATGAACAACTATCTGAAGACCCAGAGTTGAAGAAACTAGAGTCCCAACTCTAGGAAGCAAATCAACACGTAGATACAGCATAGGCACAACTCAAGCTCCTGTCACCCATTCAGAGGATGAAGAGATCCCAGGAACAACGCACTTCCCAAAAACTCATTCTCACCATGCAGAACAGAGTGATGGAAGTCACCCAGAAACTTCAACCGAGCTAGGAGGCGGCATACCTACTGTTTGAAGAAATTGATTGCCAAGGAACACTACTAGAACAAGTAGTTATTACAATGGAGAAGAATCTAGAAGGACCTATCAGTGAAGCAGTTATTCAAGAATTTATTGAGTAAGAAGCAGTATCATAGAGACAAGTCGAAGTAGCTCGATCCAAGCTCGAGACCTTTGAGGAAAATTTACCCAGACTTGAGTGAGTCAGGACCAGTCACAACTGAGTGTTGGGGGCTTGTTGGCCCTGACCAAGTTTTGAGGAACACTTGGTCATATTTGACTGTTTTTGGGACTTCGACAGCTTATCAAATATGGAGTGCAACGCAAAGTGGAAATCGTGGAAGCTAGACCCTTTTTTGGGTCCTTTTTGGGTTTTGGGGGATAATGTAATGGGAAAGGGATGTTGGCCTATGGATTTACCCACGCTTAGGCCCACTGTTATATGTATAAATAGATGTATAGGCGAAGTAAGTGAAGGGGGGATACGAGTAGTAGAGTGCAATCTATGTGATCGAAGAGTTGTGAGTTGTGCTAAGTGCTGGTAATGATTGTAAATGCTTTGTGCATACTCTAAGAGACTAAGTGAAAGATATTGTAGAAGGATCTTTTATTTTATTGCAAGGAAGAAAGATCTAGCGAGCTGCGTAGATCTTCTGTCCTATGCGAAGAGGGATTTAGATGAATTTGTGTTGTAACCTCATTAATTGAAGCTAATAAAGAAGAAGACTTTGTGGATGTAGCCCTGGGGTGGGGGTGAACCACTGTAAATCTATGTGTTTTTCTCTATGCCTCAACCTGATGTGTTTGTCTCTTCCTTTGCTAAGTTCTTTGATGTGTTTATATAGATCTATTTATTCTTTGTGCTTTTGAGATATGAATGAATGTTAGATTTGGTATGTAAGATTCTTAGTTCTTGATCTACCAAATCTAATCTATCTTGTTGTGGATAAGTGTTGAATTATCTTAGATGTAAGTAAATACTGCGATGCTTTGTGCTATCTGTGAAGTATCATAAGGGTTGAATATTGATGAATAATCTATGCTAGGTGATTCCTAAGTGTTATAATCACAGATCTGTGTCCTAGCTAAGGTTGCAGACACCTAAGTCTTGCAACCACCCCTGCCTCTACCTTGGGTGAGACTTCATCTGCTTCGCAGGTGTTTCCGAAAGAGTCGATAGTTAGGGTTTTGTTGGTGCATTGTTGTAGCGTTGAACCCTAGGTCTGCCCCTGTTCCAACATGTATATTTGCATATTCTCAAATCTTCTTCCTACCATCAATCCACATGGAAATGATGAACATAATGTCATGTATTTTTTACGAAGTCCTTCATGAAGTCAAAAACTCGTACTTGGGAAGTGACCAATTGTATATTTTTTTCTTTCCTGTCCTCCATCAATATCATATGTCACATATTTAAATCTTTGGAAGGAAACACCCTTCCTCCCCAATTCATACTCATCGCTTACATGGATGCATTTTCTTAGTAATGGAATTCCACCACACCTAGGGCATGTCCCATCTAAGAATGCATTTTGAAAAAATGTAAAACCCTCTGGCCTTGTACACAATATGTTGTGAATAAAGTCTCTAGATGATGACAATGGCAATATAACTGGGCATTCCTGCAAAAGGGTTTGTGCAAAACATGAAAATATGTGTGTGTGTGTGTGTGTGTGTGTGTGTGTTTCTCTGTGTGGGTGGGTGATAATAATAACCATACTCAATGTGATATATACAACAACACATGTTACAAATTTTGTTTATTCGAACATACAAAGTCTTGCATTTATGGAAAGATATTTTGCCTAAGTTAAGTGCACTATGTCATGTTCTGAATCTCTCATACAATTATGTCTTTGTAATGTCAGGATAGTGTTTAATATGGGGTTCACGGTCCCTATATCCCCTTCTATATTTTGGTACATCTTTTTGGTTGGAAGAGGGCCTTGTGTTATCATGCCAGAAATCTTGAACTAGTCCCTTAACTGCTCCAATTAACTTCATGTCAGAATGAGGTAGCCTTTGAGTGAAAGACTAGACATTTGTTGGGGCACCTTTGTCGAGGCTATCTCATCTATGAGATTAATTTCTAAAGGTTTTAAAATTTCATTTAAATAGGTGAGATATTTGTTGTAGAAAATGATGTTTTCTTGTAATCTTGCTAACAAATGTCTGGGAAAACACACATCAGGTTGCATTGCGGTATTTAGAATGAGAATTATTACCAATTATTTGAAAAACATCTACAAGGTTTCATACTATACGATGAATTGTTTGTACACTTTTGACTATTTTGATGCTTAAAATTATCCTAACAACAACCAAACTTCTAGATTTTAACAACGATAAAAATAATTGACATTTAGCAGCATCGGATTTTGGTTCAAAATATTCTTGAATAGTTTTATAAGAGTGATAATTAGTAGTATGGTTAGGTAACTTACTTTCAAGCAATGATATACCACTTTCATAGAACATAATGCATTTAGGAGTTCTTCTTTGCCCAATGCTCAATCTAGGTAGGGACGATGAACCCCTATTATAGGACTCTTGACCTCCCTGTTGTCGAGTTAACAATGTTGCAGTTATTTCCCCCGCAACCACTGATGGATCAAATGTGGGAGGAGAGTGCACATTTGATTATCCAACAAGATATTACACCACATGATCTTCTTCACCGCAATTTTGTACACTAGTTTCTTTTCTAATTTCATCCATTGTATAATTAGCTCTAAGCAAATCCTCCATCATCTGTTAGTCCACAAAAAATTGTCTTAATGAGATATTGTTTGGATTTCTCTCTAATGAAATCTTGTGCTTGGCTTCTAGTGGAGGAGAAACACTAGCAACATCTATGGTGCTAGAAATTGGATTTCCCTCATGGGAAAGCATATGCTTTGACATATGTAACTTTTATTTTTCTCTTTCGTCTTCTACCTTTTCGATAAGTTTATTTTTTCTCAAGGAATTTCTTTCTCAAATCCAGTGGTTCCCCATGTTTAAAGATAAGAATTGGCTTCCAAACACCCACCGGAAATTTGTCTTTATACTATGTAGTAAGGCATAATCAAGTGGAGATTTTTTTTTTTGTATTGCAAAATAAGACACATCTAATAATTACAATTCTAATTTCACTTGGACAAATTTGTCTTCCAATTCCAAGAAGACAGAAGAAAATACAAACAAAAATTCCAATTTCACTTAGACAAATTTGTCTTCAAATTCCAAGAATAAATGAGAAGATACAAACAACAATTCCAATCGCACTTCCACAAATTTGTCTTTCAATTGCAAGAAGACACAAGAAGATACAAACAAAAATTCCAATTGCACTTGGAAACAAAATTCTTCCAATTCCAGGACGACACAATTACATACAAACAACAATTCCAATTGTACTTGACAAATTTTTATTCCAAATTTTCCTGCAATGTTCTTGCTATAGAACAAAAGTATTTATGAATCTAACAAGAACACTAAAAAACGTAAAACTTGTCTGTGCAGGATGATTTTTTCTAAAGTTAGGTTTTTTATCAACCATGAGATAGATGAGGTGGGGTGTGCTTGGCACCAAAGAATTCCCAACAAGAACATGCACACATTATTAGAACACGTCCACACAAGCACATGCATGTTCTAGGAACACATGCATGTTCCTACTGAGCATAAATGTTGAACTCAGTCAAGTCACAAAAGAACGTGTGTGCTCTTAATGCAACAAATATAACATTTAATATATACCAATCATTTTTATGAATAAAATTGTATAGGGGTATGGAGACAACTAAGGCCTAAGGGTTTAGGATTGAAAGTGTTTTCAAGGATAGAGAAATGGTTAGAGCACCAATATGTGGGTGATGTGAGTGAAAGGGTTGTACACAAGGTATATGCATAGTGTACTCGAGGATCGAGTTAAGTTGGGGTTAAGGATTGAGTATAATTTATGCCTAGGATTATATTGATCTAGGGGGGTCTATGTCATTTTCTACATCAAGCTCTAGGTGAACATCTAAATCTATATCTAGCTGTATGTGGTGGTATAGGTCATGGTCTACATCAAGCTTTGGGTATAGTGACAAGATATTTGGAGGAATCGAACCTACTGAAATGGACATTATGACTGTTTGGAGGATTACAAATTATGAGATTACAGTGCAAGCAAATTGAAAGGACCGCTTGGAGGTAGAGAGATAGTGAGATTGCAATGAACTATTTGGAGGCCTAGACTAAGGAGAGAGAGGGAGCGAGATATAGTGAGAGTGAGACTAAAAATGAGAGAGAGAAAGCGGTGGTAGATGTAGGAGATAAATAGAGGAGAGACAATGATATGGAGAGGGAGAGATATAGAGAGGAGAGGGGTAGAGAAAGAATGTGTGAGTGTGAGATGGGTGGAAGAGTAATAAAGAGACTGGGGTTGGACAAGGAGTGTTTGCATGTCTGAGGAGGAGGGGGAGGGAGAAAAAGAGAGTGGTTATAGAGAAAGTGGGGAGGAGTATATGTATGAGAGAGAGAGAGCGAAGAGATAATGAGAGGGAGGGGGAGAGAGAGAGGGATTGAGGATGGGGTGGATAGAGAGTGAGACTGATTGTGAGAGGAAGGGGATAGAGAGAGGGAAGGAGGGTAGAGAGATATAAATAGATAAATGGGGAGAGGGTATAGAAGAGAGAGAAGAATTGGTAGATGCAGGAGAGAAAGAGAGGAGAGATAGTGGGAAAGAGGGGGAGAGATAGCGGGAGGAAGGGCGTATAGAGAGAATGTGTGAGTGTGAAAGGGGGGGTGGGAGAGCATGAAAGAGAGGGGGGATTGACAAGGACAAGGTGGAGAGAGAGTGAGACTGGTTTTGAGCAGAGAGATAGTGAGAGGAAATGAGAGAGAGACAGAGAGGAGGGGGTGGAGAGAGTGATATTTATTGT
>ML777135.1:546263-603935 GCA_009831015.1 Picea engelmannii | reverse complement strand
TGAGAGGGGGACAAAGAAAGACAAAGAGGAGAGTGCATGCGTTATTCTAGCTTATGTGTGCTCCTAGAGTTTGTGTGTGCTCCTAGATTTTATGTGTTCTCCTATAGCACGTGCACATTGCTAGAGTGTGTTCCCACTTATTTGAATTCAATTTTTTTTTGCTGGATTGATAAGGTGTGTGATGACTTGGTTGGCTCAGACTTAGGTTCAGGATGACAAACCTAGAGGTTCAGTATGAGAATTCATAAAAACCTCCATTTTTTTAATACCCCTCTATATCTTTGTCTTTGGAATTATTTTTATATAGGCTACACAATTTAGTTGTTGATGAAATTATAGACATAGATAGAGTCAGCTATACAGATTTTAGATATATAATTTTTTTTTAAATTATCATTGTTTACTATTTTTAATCTGTTTTTGTCTTCACATGTATCAAAAACCTAGAATACATACCTCTCTTATTTCTACTATAATGTTTTCATACATGGCATAAGAAAAACGAGTTCTCTACAAGTATACGAGTTTTTGGAACGAAATTCCATAGTTAAGATACTCAATACGTACACGAAAAAATTAAATGTGACCTAGTTATTCACAATGTCCATGAATAAAAGTTGTATATTCAGAAAGCTAATTCAATTTCTTACGTTTTCAAATTCATTGTAAAAGTACCTTGAATAATGCCTCCAAGTTAACAGATTGATGTTTTTCTAGGTTTGCATTGCCACTAATGCGTCATGGGAGACCATCATTATATTGCATTCACCCAACTACATATCATCAAAATCATTGCTTATATTGGGATCCTCATCATGAGTATCACCCTGTAAGTAGTAAAATAAGGTATACACATATTAACTATTTGAGACATTGACTACACTGAGAGGGGGGGGTGAACAATGTAGGAATATTTTTCCCAAAACTTCCCCTTCACAGAACTCAGTAGTTAGCAATCCCCATTTATTCATTACTTATTGTTGTCATTTATAACCAGTTAAATGTGAGCATACATTAGCAACATATATCAACAACATTTCATCAATGAATCATCACCACAAGGAACACAAAGAAAAAAAGATGTATGTACAATTTTCTTTTTATTATGGACTACAATCATTGGGTTTATCATCAACAACTGAATAGAGTAAAACTCTACAAGAGAGCCAGCTCTATAATGAAAGACTCAGCTTACACCCTCAGCACCAACTGAGATGCGGAAAAAATCATCAACAAATATCAATATATCAACAGGTACGTGACCAGTTTGTAGTGCAACACGCGTATGTATGTGCCCTACCAGTAGTACAGCTCGCGTATGTACGCGACCAATCTGTACTACAACCTGCGTATCACTTCTGAGCAATTAGGGTTTTATTTTCATCACAGACTCGGATCCTATGTAACCTTCAATCACATTCTCTTTTGTCTCTCACTATCCAATCTGATCTATAACTAGTCACAACACATCCAACCTCTCCAACAGCTTACTCATGCCTCTCAACCATATAATATGAATTCTACTCATCATGTATAAGAAACCAATATACTGCTCAATCACATCAGTATTGGATCATAAGAGTGATGCTCACTCTCTCAACCAACAAAAACCACATCACAACAACCATACCAAGAATTCCTTAAGCATTCACTACACAACAAGTAATAGTATCCATCAAGACAACAATGTAACCATACCATAATTTCTATGGCATATATGAGCCCATAGAATGCATATCTGAAACCTGCTTCAGTATTCAGGAGCCTGTCATCATCTCAACCACAAGTCTTCATGAATTTATCCATTGAATGCACCCTGTCCTCATTCAGCCCGCGTATGTATGCGCCCTAGCTTACTACAACCCATGCATACCTCAGAATCTTGGGTTTCTGAACAACCAAGAATTTTGTCGTCATGATCTTAGACTTACTAAAACTTTGATGCATCCATGAGATCCTCCAGATCATCTCTCTCTCAAAATAGATCTTCAATACATGCTCAAGAGATACATATAAGATGTATTCACAAGATACCCTTGCCTCTTATTTATACTCTCCAAGTAGCTTCCTTAGAAGCATCTTCTAGGTCACTTAACCCACTTCTAGATCACTTTACCCACTTCTAGGTCACTTAACCTATTTCTAGGTCACTTAACCCATTTCTAGGTCACTTAACCTATTTTCCTCATTTTTAGGGTTAACCACTTTCCATAATTAGAAAGTTCTCCATTTAAATATTCCTTCTTGACTTTGTCACTTTTCTTTATCATTTAAATAATAATTTCTTCTTTACAAGACTCTTTGACTTCTTTGACCTTTTGGGGCTTCAAGCCTACATATGAGGGTCCTCCAACTTCATAAGGCCGTAACTCTCAAACCATGAAGATTTATGTGACATTCCACATACCACCGGAAATGGCATGACAAGAAATATCCATCTAGGATAGTTCCACTGACAAAGTACTTGATCTTCATCTAATTATTCCATATACAAGCATGGGTTTTCCAACCATACTTCAAGGATAACTCAACCGCAAAGTGTCTTCCCATGAAGGATTTCACCATAAGGGGACCACTTTGGAGTTCATACATTTGTGCACCTTATCAACCATGATAAGACAATAATGATTCATCCTTACATCAAACATCATATTTGACATCAATCAACATCAAACCTTTGACCTTTGACATCATTCAATCATCCTTTGGCATCAATCAATTCCTTGACATCCATCCTTTGACAATAATCAATCAATATTCCTTTGGCATCAATCAAACAATCAATCCCTTGACACCAATCAATCACTTTGACACCAATTCATCACTTGAAATCAATCCTTTGACATCAATTAATTAAAACTTTGGCATCAATGACAACATGATCCAACAATCTCCCCCTTTGGCATTGATGGCAATACCAACATTGATGTCAACACCAATCATCGATTTCAACATGTGGACAAGTCATACTAGTCATCAATCACATCAATGTGATTATCTCTCCCCCTTTGACATAAATGGAAAAGGTTCATTCTCCTCTTGGGGCTTCTCCCCCTGCTTGAACTCTCCTTGGGGTTGCTCCCCCTTCCTGAATGCCTTTGATCTTCCTTTGAATAATATCTCTCATTTTGAACAAGGGATGTCACTCTAATGTAGTGATGAAGATATATCGTTGATGCCCCCCTGTGACCATCAGTCCCCTTGGAATTATGGCTCTATCCTTTTTCTCCAAATATAGGGCTCTTTCCTCCTAGAATCATGGGAAGAAGAATGACTCCCCCTATGGGTATGTCTCCCACTATCTTCTCTGCAATATGAACAATATGTTATCACTGTAATATGCTTCTACAGCAAATTCCACTGCTCAAATGGATCATAGAACAATCGCTCTTTCTATGACAATCCTTGGACCTGTCCATGCATCAAAACTCGTTCCATACCATGAAACAAATGATATGTCAACAAGAGAATAAAACATCAACCAAGTACATCATGTACCAAATTGTGTGCCCGCCATGCACATCAACCATGTACATCAACACCATCCAATGTGCCATAAGATATCATCAATGGAATGTATCAACCATATGCTAAAAACATGTGCCAATGGTGTACCAATCATATGCCTCTACCAACATGCCAACCATGCGCATCTACCAATATTCTAACCATGTGCATCTACCAATATGTCAACCATGTATCTCAATCATTCAAGTGTCTCAAATATATCATCCAATACATATAACATATATGAGTGTACCCGACATGTACATAAACATGTATCACCACTTTGTATCAAGCAAGTACATCAACCATGCACCAATACCACAACAAAATGAATCTTCATACATGTATGCCAAATCCACCACAAGACATGTGCCAATCAAAATGCTAGTAGGTGCCTCTATCAATGACTCATCAATGATGTACAACATGATCGCCTCATCAACTCACCAACCACATGTCCCAATATGCAATCCATCCATATGCTAAATGCATGCATCAAGGTATCCAACGAGTAGGATTCCAATAATACATCATAAGATATATCAATGAAACTCAAATATGTACCATCCATGTACACCAATTGATTAGGCTCAATCCTCCATTCAGTACATCAAATACTAAGCATCAAATAATACATGTACTAGTCGTGTTCTTAAATAGATCAATGACATATCTAGCTATAATAATCAAGATATATCACATTAACCAAGGTGCCATAACTTCACTGTCATAACCAACATTGTTCTTCAACAAAAAATACCTCAATCCATACTCATGGGTTAGTGCCATGCATCCAATATAGCCTTTCATTTTATATCATCACCATACATAATCCAATATGTAATCATGAAAAAAATGTAGCAAACAATGTCAGAACCCACAACAGACTATGTCAGACCCTACAACACTGAGTTATACCATCACATCAAGCTGCAACCCATGTGCATATCCTTTTTCCCAAGACTTTACCACATATACGCGGCCTTCTGCATAGACATCTTGTGTATGTACGTGAGCTATTCAAGGTCATCCTGTGTATGTACGCGACTGTTACCACTACCACCCGCATATGCTTCAGTAGATGACACACTTGAGCTTCCCTCGAGGCTTCCATTCTGTTCTTGTTGTTCATTATTCTTCACCCACTTCTAAAGGTCTCCCTGCTTCTCAGAACTTGAGCTATGAGCTTCCATCTTTTCAAATATGTCTCCCTTCCTTACTTCATTCCTTCTTTTAGTCATGCTAAATGAAGTCCTCATCATGGACTTTCTTCTTGTGTTCCAACAATTCTGGGATTTGTGGACAAATCCACTACAACTGTAGCATCTCATGTTGTGACAGTGAACAACAATGTGTCCTACATGATGACATCTCCAACACCTTATGGTGTTATGAAATCTTCCATTATCTCTCCTTGCATAAGATCTGCATTCCAAATATTTGTGACCATATTTATTACATGAATAACATTGCCCATTAAAAACACTTTCATACCTTTGCTTTGGTGTCCATCCCTTTTTAGGTGTAAAGATGGCTTCTTGATGTCTTCCTTTCTTTGTTATTTTGAAATTTTATTTGCCTTGTGTAGGTGGTTGAATTGCAACATTATCTTCATCCTTTGAGAGTGAGGAACTTACCTCATGCTTCTTTGAGGTGATTTCTTCAACATGCGTAGCTTCTCTCTTGTATCCAAGACCTAATTTATCATTTTGTGATCTTTGACTTTCCAAGATCTCATTCAAGATTTGTGAGCTATTGAAGAATTTGTTTGACTTCTCTACTTTCTTTCTAAGATCAACAACTTCAACTTCTAACTTATGACATGACTCTTCCTTTTCATTTACTTGATACTTCAATAGTTCCTCTACCCTTTTGGCTTCTTCAATTTGGGTCTTGATATGGACAATAATTTCAATACTTTTTCTAATCTCATCATCTACCTTCTTATCTTCTTTTTCATTCTTTAGTCTTGTGATATCTTCTTCCTTTTCTTGTAATTGAGTCTTATTACTCTCTTCTTGTTCTTTGAGCATTTCCTTTAACTTCAATATGTGCCTTTGACTCTTCCTAAGAAACATTTTAGTGTTATCTAGAAGATATCTATAGTCTGTTTGATAATGGTCATTGATGTATTCATATAGACCCTCTTCAACTTTGTTTTGAAGTTCTGATAGTACTTCTTCTATTCTTTCCATGGGATAACTACCATCAAACTCTACACAAACTATTTCTAGATTTTCTTCTTCACTTGTAGAGAAATATTCAATATCATCACATTTTGAATTATTTCAATCAAGGGTCTTTGAGGATTCTTTACCTTCATTTCAAATATCTTCAAGATCTTACTTTTTTCCAATATCATAACATGATTCTTTTCCTTCATTTGAATTCTCTTCAAGATCTTCCTTATATCACATTTATAAATAATTCAATCAAGAGTTTTGGGAGATTCTTTACCTTCATTGATCTTGATGGATTTGTCTTCAATATATTTCTTGTTGATTTGGTATGTCTCCTCTATCTTTATCCATAGATCCTTGGAGGAAGTGCATTGTCCCATGATCTTTTTGATAGGGCTTGAGAGTCCACTAAGGATTGTCTGGAGAGACAATGCATCATTCTTCTTTCCTTCACTTTGAGTTGAAACATTTGACTTCTTCTTTAAGGAAACTAATCCACCAATAGTTACCTTCCAAACACCTACTCCCATTTCCTTCAAATGTACTTTCATCTCTATTCTCCATGTAGAATAATTTTCCTCATCAAGGATTGGAACTTCATCATCCATTTGTGTCTCTATGGATCTCCTTAAAGCTTGTTAAGGCTTATAGTGAAGGCCTACTCTGATACCAATTATTGGACACAACAACTACACTGAGAGGAGGGGGTGAACAGTGTATGAATCTTTTTCCCAAAACTTCCCCTTCAGTAAACTCATTATTTAGCAATCACCATTTATTCATTACTTATTGATGTCATTTATAACTAGTTAAATGTGAACATACATCAACAACATTTCATCAATGGGTCATCACCACAAGGAACACAAAGAACACAAGATGTATGTACAATTTTTTTTTTATTATGGACTACAATCCTTGGGTTTATCAGCAACAACTGAATAGAGTACAACTCTACAAGATAACCATCTCTATAATACAAGACTCAACTTACACCCTCAACACCAACTGAGATGAGGAAAAAATCCTCAACAAATATCAATATGTCAATAGGTACGTGACCTGTCGGTAGTGCAACACATGTATGTACGTGCCCTACTAGTAGTACAACTCACATATGTACGCGTCCAGTTTGTACTACAACCTGTGTATCACTTCTGAGAAATTATGGTTTTCTTTTCATCACACACTCAGATCCTCTACAACCTTGAATCAAATTCTCTTTTGTCTCTCACTGTCCAATCTGATCCATAACCAGTCATAAAACATCCAAGCTCTCTGACAACTTACTCATGCCTCTCAACCAGCTATTGATCATCTATAAGCAACCAATATACTATAGAAATCATATCAATACTAAATCATAAGAGTCTTTCTCACTCTCTTAACCAACACAAACCACATCACAACAACCATACCAAGAATGCCTTAAACATTCACTACACAACAAGCAATAATATCCATCAAGACAACAATGTAACCATAAAAGAATTTCTATGGTAGATCTGAGCCCATATAATGCAGATCTGGAACCTGCTTTAGTCTTTGAGACCCTGTCATCAGCTCAACCACAAGTCTTCATGACTTTATCCATTGTACGTGCCCTGTTCTCATTCAGCCCACGTATGTACGCGCCCTGGCTTACTGCAACCGCCATATACCTCAGAAACTAGGGTTTTTGAACTTCTGAGACTTTTGTCATCATGATCTCAGACTTATCGAAACTTTGATCCATCCATGAGATCCTCCAGATCATCTCTCTCTCAAAATAGATCTTCAATACATGCTCAAGAGATACTCACAAGAGATACATATAAGATGTATTCACAAGAGACCCTTGCCTCTTATTTATACTCTCCAAGTAGCTTCCTTAGAAGCATCTTCTAGGTCACTTAACCCACTTCTAGGTCACTTAACCGTTCTCTAGGTTACTTAACCCATTTCTAGGTCACTTAACTTATTTTCCTCATTTTTAGGGTTAACCGCTTTCCATAGTTAGAAATTTCTCCATTTAAATGTTCCTCGAATTTCTCACTTTTATTTATGATTTAAATAACAATTTCTTCTTTCCAAGCTTCTTTGACTTTTTTGACCTTTTGGGGCTTCAATCCTACATATGAGGGTCCTCCAACTTCGTAAGGCCATAACTCTCAAACCATGAGGAGTTATGTGACATTCCACATACCACTGGAAATGGCATGACAACCACTATCCATCTAGGATAGTTCCACTGAAAAATTCACTGATATTCATCTCATTATTCCATATGAAAGCATGGGTTCTCCAACCATACTTCAAGTATAACTCAACCACAAAGCGTCTTCCCGTGAGGGATTTATCCATAAGGGGATCACTTTGGAGTTCATCCATTTGTGCACCTTATCAACCATGACAAGACAATAATGATTCATCCTTACATCAAACATAATATTTGACATCAATCAAGATCAATTATTTTACATCAAACCTTTGAACTTTGATATCATTCAATCATCCTGTGGTATCAATCAATTCCTTGACATCCATCCTTTAACACAAACCAATCAATCATCCTTTGGCATCAATCAAACAATCAATCCCTTGAAATTAATCAATCACTTTGACATCAATCCATCACTTGACATGAATCCTTTGACATCAAATAATTAAACCTTTGGCATCAATGACAACATGATCCAACAATTAACATGCCTAATCAATGATATTTCTTAAGTGATGGTTACATTTTTACTAGCAAAATGACAAAGTAGTTCAACAATCAATGTCACCAACATCAAGCGACATAGCATGATTAGTTCTCTTAATTAAATGCCAGTTTCATACCATCACACATGATAGAATCTAGTGCAAATGTTGCAATCCTAAAAATGGTTAAATGTACTAAATTTTGAATGAGATCTAAAATTCTACTTTCTCTATATGTGGTTATACTTTCTACTAAAATAAATGTTTGAAATTTAGGTAAAATGATAGAAAATGAAAAATGAAAGAGAATGTTATCTTTTACTTTAATAATTTAATATTACCATTAATTACTAAGGTTAGGTTTTTTCTTTCACTTTTGTTGTTTTATTTATTTTATATTTCCATTTATTACTAAAGATATGTTTTTTTTCATTCACTATTATTATTATTATTATTAATTTGAATTTCAGTGAATCATATCCACATCATACATAACCATTATTGTTTTTTGTTTTTCAAAATTAGAGTTGTAGTGGTCCATATCCCCATTGTACCATATAGATAACTCATTAGACTAGTAGGTTTTTATGGTTTTCGTCCAACTTGATAATAATAATTGTCATTATTGTTTTCTTTTTCTAAACTTGAGTTGCAATGGTCGATATCCCCATCGTACAATATAGATAACTCATTAAACTAGTAGGTTTTTATGGTTATGGTCCAACTTGATAATAATAATTGACATAGTGGTAATGAGTAAAAGTGGGAGGATAATGGAGCAATATGAACCATCCAATGAGATCAATGAGATCAATTTGAAAGGGTAAGTTTTTTTAGTATTTGTTTAGTTAGTAAAATGTGAAGAATAACAACAAATGGTAGAAGAATGGTAATCCAATGAGATCAATTTGAAAGGGTAAGTTTTTTTTAGTATTTGTTTAGTTAGTAAAAAGTGAAGAATAACAACAAATGGTAGAAGAGATGGTAATTGTGATAATGAAGAAAAACCAAGTGAGAAATATGGAAAAGTTGAATACTAATATAAATCTTCTACAATTGCAAAGTGATGATGCAAATTAGAAAAGGAAGAAAAAGAACAATGATTCGAGAGTACAAAATGATGAGTGAAGTAGAAGAAGAAAACAAAAAATAAAGAAGAAGAAAGGGTAGGGGCAAAGTGATGATGCAAATTACAAAAGGAAGAAAAAGAACAATGATTCGAGAGTACAAAATGATGAGTGAAGTAGAATAAGAAAACAAAAAATAAAGAAGAGGAAAGGGTAGGGGCTTAGTAGTTGTTGTTTCATTAACAACCTTTTGAGTAGTACTCTCAAATATTTTATACAAAGGAATTCTAATAAAGTAGCATTTTCTTATATTCATCCCAAACATTTGCATAATTTTGTTTAGTTAAATTCCTATCACTATAACTATCCTATAATTTTAATTAGTTTAATCATTGAAATATGAACAACTATATTTAAAATTTTTGCATAGTTTTGTTTAGTTAAATTCTTATCATTATAACTATCCTATAATTTTAATTAGTTTAATCATTGAAATATGAACAACTATATTTAGAATTTGTTTGTATGCATATTTCTCATGTCAAAAGTCAAATAGCACAACCATAAATGTAAAATGTGTAAATATAAAATGTGGTGGACTCTCTAGGAGATGTAAATCCCTAGGAATGGTTATGGTGTTTTTTCTTATTTTCAAGTGAGATAGGTACTAAAATTAATAAATTTTATTGACATCCATTAGATCCCTTCATGTGATTGAGGTTGAGGATAATTTTAGTTTTGTGAGATGATTAAAATACATTTATTAAGTTTAAAAAAGGAGAGAATTTTTCATAAATTAGTGTTAAGATGAATTTACATTGTTCATAAATTTTTTTTTATAAAAATTAAGAATATATATATTGTGATTATAAATATAAAAATATTCATGAAACACTCCAACCAAAAAAACCCAAAAAATTATGAAAGACATATAGCACATTTGGACACTGCTGAAAATCAAAGAGTTAGATAGGTAGTTAAATAAAAATTACAAGCAACATGTGTTGGAATTAATGCTTTCATTAATGTAATAAGTTAAATTCTATAAGTAACCAATCTAATTTAAGAATTGTTAGAAATTATTAAGAAATTATTTCAATTATTCCACCTAAATTAAGAACAAGTTAAATATGAAAAGAAACTAAAAACTCTATATAATAGAATTATAAAAAATATGATTGTGTGATCCATAATAAAAAAGTGTATTTTGTGTGATTCCTTTGTTTATCTTGTGTTCAATCTTGTTTCATACTCTATTTCATTTCTTGGTATTAGAGATTGAACGATCCAAAATCATTGCTATCATGAGAAGCACACATAGATGAAACCACAAGAATAGATGAACTCATATTCATATTGTTGCCAACATGGACTTTTGGGATGACCCAATTCACATCTCCACAAATTTTTTGATATCTATTGTGTGTTGGAAATTGTAATTACAAGTTAGTGAGATATTTACATCTTTGATTTTTCTGTCATTCAATATGACAATAGTCAAATTGTCAATCAGACACTCTGAAAGACTGCAAGTGAAAAGTCACACATTTACTCAAACGTTAGTCAGCAAGAAGGAAGGTATAAATGAAGTCGATATCTTCTTGGGTTTAATTAAGTGGTTGAAGAGTCGGTTATATTAATGGTAGTATTTAATGTAGAGTTGTTCTTAGGTTTTGTAGGAAGTCACGGTCGAATTCTATATAAGTCTGATTCATTCAATTAGTAGATAATGTTGAAGAGAAGTAGTTGATGTAGAGCAAAAAAGAGAGGTAGAGAGAACAACCGAAAACCAACAACAACTGAGGAGTGTAAGAATTCTGAGCATAGGTTTTGTGTCTGTGAAGTCAGTAGAAGAATTCATTGGAGTCGAAGCTCATCTTAGGATTGTATTATGTAATCTTGTGCATTGCACTGAAGTTCATTAATATAAATCAATTTGTGTATTGACAAGTTTCTATCTTATTTCTAATTTTATGTGCTAAATAAGGCACTGTGTTATTTCACATTCATAAATAATTTCATTAAGTGTCTGTATTCATAGCACGCATCAAACTGAGCAGTTTGTGCACTACACAATGATCTTGAGAACACTGTTGTGTAGGTTGTTTGGTGCGAAGTATTTGAAACTGCACATTACATGCATTATCGACCCAAAATCATCGATATGAGAGAAGGTTCTATGAGAACAATTTCAAGAGCAAAAAATTTGTTGAAAAGTGAAATATGGCTTCTACCTCGAATCTGCAACCTCTGACTTTTATAGGAAATAATTATGAGATGTAGTCCTCGACCATGAAGGAACTGTTATGAGGTCAATATGCATGGGAGATAATCAAGAAAGGATATGTGGAACCATTAGATAAGGAATCATATAATTCCCTCACACAAGATGAGAAATATGTCTTGACAGATCAAACATAGAAGGATGGAAAGGCGTTGTTTTACATACATCAAGCCATGCATGAGAGAATACTTCCAAAAGTTGCATCAACAAAGAAAGAAAAGGAAGCATGGGGCATATTACAAACCTCTTATCAAGGTATGGACAAAGTAAATACTATAAAACTTCATATTCTTAGAAGAGACTTTGAAAATATGTCAATGAAATAGACAGATTGAGTATATTCTTTTTATACCCATGTCATTGGGTTGATAAATCAGATTAAGTCTCATGGTGAAACCATATAAGACAAAAAAGTTATTGAGAAAGTACTTAGGATTCTTCCTCCTAAGTTTGATACCGTTGTTATGAATCTATAAGAGAGCAAGGACTTAATTCAGTTCAACCTAGATGAACCGCAAGATTCCCTCATCAATTATGAACACAGATTGAACATGTCAGGTATGTCATTAGAGAATGCATTTTTCGTGCAATCATCTATAAGCCATGGAAGATGAAGGGGGATACATAACTCTAGATGCAAAGAAAGAATTTTTTCAAAGGTGGATGCATTAGTAGTCTTGGAAATACTGGTGGAAGAGGTCAAAACCCAAGTATCAGTCTGCCAAGTGGTTGGAGAAATCACAAGTCAAAGATTCAATGGAATTCGTATAAAAAGTATGGAAATTATGCATATGAGTGTAGGAAGAGACAGTATAATCAGAACTAGCAAATTCAAGATCATTCAAACAATGCAAATAATCAAACTCACCCTATGTTTATGTTGTGCATTGTAGAAATTCCCAATGTTATATACATACCTAATATAGTATCACCCGTTGGATACAATCTTTCTCAAGTAAGTCCATGTTACATATGGTATTTAGATTTAGGATGCAGTAACCACACGACAGGAAACATAGAATTGTTTTCTAGTTTGGATTAGTCAGTCCAAACCAAGGTTATACTTGGAATAGATATCCAAGTCACTGTCTTAGGCAAAGGCAGTATAAACATCTTAACCAAGAAAGGAGAACAACGAGTTATGTCTGATGTATATTATGTTTCTGTTCTAAATAATACTCTAATGAATAGAGGACAACTATTACAGAAAGGATATAGACTCTACATGGAAGATAATCACTGTGTGATTATGGATAAATTCCCAAGCAATCTGCTTATTGCAAAAAATGAGATGACAAGTAAAAAAAATTTTCCATTGACGTTGAATCCAACCAAGAAGAATAATACAAAACCATTTTTTGATAAACTACATTTACAATAGAAAGTGCGCGAAATACTAATTAAGAAAATAGTGCACGCAATATCAAGAAAGGAGAAAATGGCGTGCAGATGAAGGAAAAATTCCAATCTGAAATACAAGATGATTCTAGGTTATGGAATTTCATATTTGGACATTTGAACTTTGGAGGTCTCAAGTAAGCAACATAGAGAATCATTTACAGTTGGAAATTCTTACAGAGGAAAATTTCCAATGAATATTATACATTCAAACATTTGTGGACCAATGTAAACAACATCCATAGGAGGCAGTACTTATTTTCTGACATTTATTGATGATTTCTCAAGAAAGACATGGATTTATTTCCTAAAGCATAAATCTGATGCATTGGGTTGTTTTCAGTAGTATAAATCACTTTTGGAGAAGAAAAGTGGATATTACATCAAGTGTCTAATAACAAACAAAGGAGGAGAATACATTTCAAGAGAATTTTAGAACTTTTATAAAGTTCATGGAATCTATAGGGAACTTACCGCACGATACACACCACAACAAAATGGTGTCACAGAGAGAAACAACATAACCATCATGGAAATGGTGCGTAGTATGTTGACAACCAAAGATTTGTCAAATGAGTATTGGGCTGAGGCAGTAGCAATTGCATTATACATATTGAACAAATTTCTGACAAAGAGTGTGAAGAACATAATTCCTCAAGAAGCCTAGACAAGATCAAAGAATAATGTGGCACACTTAATTTTTTTTTGTTTTGTCGCATACACACATGTTCCATATGAGTTGAGAAGGAAGTTGGACAATAAAGGACAAAAATGTATATTTGTTAGGTATTTTGAAGAAACAAAAGGATACAAGTTGTATGACCCGGTTGTAAGAATAGTCATAATCAACTGCGATGTTCAATTCATGGAGAATGAAGCATAGTATGGAACAATAGAAAAGACAATGAAAATTATGGATGCAATGGAGCATAATGAAATAGAAGAAGAAGAGGTGTTTCAAACACCATATATAAGTCAGTGCATAGTCCCTTCTACACCTGGCACTGCAACACAAATCACAACACATAATACTCCAGTAAGAACAACAGGTGTGCAGTCTACCCTAAAGTACAAAAAACACCAGCAAGCAGTCCAAGCAGTTCTACATCTCCAGATCCAAATTTAGTAAGTTTGTTACCAAGAAAAATGTTTGTTTAGGCGTGACCTCTATAATGAAGATCTGCAACAAATTCATTTTCATTTTTTTCTCTTTTTTCACAAATAGATGATCCATTAACCTTTGAAGAGGAAGTCAAAGATGATGTATGGGAACAAGCCATGGATGAAGAAATCAGATGCATGGATAAAAATCAAATATTGAAATCAGTAGATGTACCTGATAACAAGGATGTCTTAAGTGTCAAGTGGATTTATAAAACCAAGCAAAATACAGAAGGAAATGTACAGAAGTACAAGGAAAGGTTAGTTGCAAGAGGCTTTACACAACAACCTGGGACTGATTTCAATGAAACATTTGCACTAGTTGCATGCATAGACATAATCAAAACTGTGTTAGCAATTGTCGCACAACACAAATGGCTAGTTTATCAGATGGATGTAAAGTCAGTATTTCTGAATGGAAATCTAGAAGAAGAATTATATGTGGAACAACCACAAGGTTATGAGGTTCCAGGACAAGAATATAAAGTGTACATATTGAAGAAAGCACTGCATGGATTAAATCAAGTTTCGAGAGCTTGGTACAGTCGCATAGATTCCTATCTCACATATAATGGACTTCAGAGAAGTGAAAGTAAGCCAAAACTATACATAAAATAAACTTAACAAGGTAATATGTTAATTGTTTGTCTATATGTGGATGATTTGATATTTACAGGTGACTTTGGCATAGAAGAATTCAATTCAATCATGAATGATGAATTTGAAATGACTGATTTATGGCTTATGAGATATTTTTTGGGAATAGAAGTTCACCGGTCCAAAACCGACATATTTATCTCACAGTCTAAGTATATACAATAAATTCTTAAGATATTCAATATGATGAATTCAAAAGCAACACCAACACCTGTCATAACATGATTGAATTTAAGCAAGGAAGATAAATGGTCCAAGGTGGATCCCACTCTATTTAAAAGACTGCTAGGTAGTCCTATGTATCTCACAACGACAAGACTTGATATTATGTAGGGAGTGAGCCTAATTTCAAGGTTCATGGAAACTCCAAGAGAATCACATTGGAAGGTAGGAAAGAGAATCCTGAGATATGTAAATGGAACAAAAGTTTTTGACATCAAGTACTCCACTTTAGAAGATTTCAAACTCATTGGATACAGTGACAGTGATTGTGGAGGAAATATAGATGACAGGAAAAGTACCTATGGGTACAAATTTCATTTATGAACAAGTATGATATAATGGGCATCAAGGAAGAATCCCATTGTGACTCTTTCTTCAGCAGAGGAAGAGTACGTCGCAACTACAAGCGCATCCTTTCAAGCAGTTTGGATGAGAAGAATGTTAAAAGAATTGTTGTAGGAACAACAGGAACCAACAAAAGCATTATGTGACAACAATTTTTCCATAATGTTATCAAAGAATCATGTGTTTCACAAGAAAACCAAGGACATTTATACAAGGTATCAGTTCATAGAGAATTGGATAATAACAAAGATATTTGTTTCGAGTTTTGCATATCAAAAGAAAAAGTCGTAGACATTTTTACAAAGGCTTTAGCAAGAGATTCATTTCATCATTTGCACACTATTCTAGGAGTTCGCGCAGTAATAGATGAGTGATAGTAAAACAAAAACTCAAATTTTTTTATGTAATTTTTCATTTGTAATCCCACCTACTTATAATTAAGGGGGAGTGTTGGAAATTGTAATTAAAAGTCGGTGATATCTTTACGTCTTCGTTGATTTGTCTGTCAGTCAATTTGACAGTAGCCGAATTGTCAGATAGACACTCTTACAGACTGCAAGTGCAAAGTCATACATTTACTCAAAAGTTAGTCGGCAAGCATGAAGCTATAAATGAAGCTGATCTCTATCTTCTCGGGTTTAATTAAGTGGTTGAAGAGTCAGTCATACTAATTGTAGTATTTAATGTATATTCACTCTTAGGTTTTGTAGGAAGTCACAGTTGGAGTCTATATAAGTCTCGGTCATTCAGTTAGTAGATAATGGTGAAGAGAAGCAGTTGATGCAAAGCATAAAAGAGAGGTAGAGAGAACAATTGAGAACCAGGAGCAGTTGAGGAGTGTAAAAAGTATGAGCAGAGGTTATGTGTCTGTGAAGTGAGTAGAAGAAGTCATTAGAGCAGAACCTCATCTTAGTATTGTATTCTGCAATCGTGTGCACTGCACCGAAGTTTATTAATATAAATCAATTTCTGTATTGACAATTTTTTGTCTTGTTTCTCAGTTTTTGTGCTAAGTAAGGCACTTTGTTATTCCACATTGATAAATCATTTCATTAAGTATGTGTATTCACAGCGCGCAACAAACTAAGTAGCCTATGCACTGCGTAGTGATCTTGAGAACTCTGTCACGTAGCCTGTTTGGTGTGCAGTATTTGAAATTGCGTCGCGCTATCAGCCCACCACCGATCTGAGATTGCGTGCACTCATATGGATGAATCTGCTATCATATATGTTCATTTCTCTTTAGTCTCCACACGTAGCTATCATGAGTTCATAAGTTTTCAATCTTTGGAGAGATAGTTAAAGTATTTTAGTCCACACTTGAAACACCACCATCGTTGAGTAGAAGCATGGCTGCCATAGGGTGAAATGAAAGTTCCGATGTGATCTTATTTGTAGATCACACTTCTGCCAGAACCGTGGCAAGGTCTCATGGCATCAACGTCTTTCAAATCTATTCCCAAATATATGTGCGTGATAGGGTGACTCTCAACAGTCCTTGTGCTTTGTCAATTTCAACAATTTAATATTCATAGGGAACAGATCGATTTAGGAAACCATAACAACAACAAAAAAACATCTAAGCAAAGTGCCAAGTCTTACAATATATTTTCAGTCACGTTTTTTAGGAGAAGTTTAGATACATAATTTTTCCTTTGAGCATGGACTTCATAAGTTTAGATAGAAATTTTTTCCTTTTAAACAAGGACTTCGGGACTTCGTAGCTTTATGAAAATTTAACAGCCTTTATTTCTATACATGGAAGGTAAAAATACAAATGCCCTTGATTACTACAAATTTATCGGATATAGTACAAATTTATCTGGTTTAGTGAAGGCACATAAGCAAGCCTACAATTGGTTGAGTGGGAAAGTAGAGATTGCAAAGCTAAGTTCATTATATAGGACTTGCTCTTTCAAACTCACAGTTACAGCATGTTCATTTTGCAAAGTCGTCTAACTAAATATGAGAGCAATTCAATTCATTGTAGACCAATTCAATTCACTGTTTAGACTTAAAATGCATAATGAGACACCTATGTATAGTCATATAAATAATTTGAAATATCTTATAAAGTAGTGAACAAAAATGGTGCTAGAAGATGAAAATGAATATGCAAAAGCAATTTTGATAAATAGTCTACCTTAAATTTTCAAGAATGCTGTCTTTACTTTAAGTTAAATGTCGTTTACTTTAAGTTAAATGTCGTCACAAACATTTGATGAGATGATAGTAACACTTTTGGCATAGCAAAAGAGGCTAAATGTAGGGAATGAATGCAGGGTTCAGAAGGTGATTATGGGACATAATTGCAATATTTTCAAATAGAAGGATGGGAAAGAGAAAGGAACATAAGAGTGAAGTTGAATGCTATTATTTTAGAAAATTTGGTCATATAGTCTGAAACTGAAAAAAACATACTAATAATTTTTACAAGGGAAGCCAAAAAAATCAGAAAATATAGATATTGATGAAGATTCATAGGATTTTGAAGACGATGATGAGTTCAATGAAGGAATGGAATCTCTCAAATATTTTTAGAACGTATATTTTTAGAACATGCATGTATATTGTTGTCCGGTAATTGATTTCGGGAGATTCATGATTCAAGAGTTGAAAGAGATACACCTTTACCATGTAGCTTGATGCAACTCAACCTAGTCCTAGAACAATTTTAAAATGAAGCTTCTAAAAAATGTTTTGATTATGTTGGTTAATATGTATTCAGTTGATGTGTGATTTAAATAATATTTTTTGTTTACATAATGTAATCACTAACAGAGGAAATTGGAATTAATGTTTTCATTAATTTAATAATTCATATTCTATAAGTAACAAATTCAATTTCAAAGTTGTTTGAGATTGTTGAAACATTCTCTTAACCCGTCCGCCTGAAAATAAATTAAATCTCATAACAAACTAACAGCTCTATATAATAGAGTTATATAGATTGTAATTGTGTGATTTATAATAAAAAATGTATCCTGTATAATTACTTTCTGTATCTTGTATTGAATTTTGTTGCATACTCTGTTTCCTAAATACCTCTTACTTTAAGTTATGCAGGCAGTTATCAAAATCCACCGTAGCTTGCCGTAACGTGTCTCCATGTATAACCAGCACAATAAGCACAATAGATAACTATGAGTCTGTAAAGAAAAGACTCCAATTGGTTAAATCGGGGCACTTCAAACACATAAAAATGAAGGCGCACGGCCTTTATTGCGACATCCATTTCCCAGAACCCCAAAAATAAAGAACATAACAGCAGCCAAAGCCAAATGATAAAACAACATTTTCATGCATTAGGGCATCGTTGGAAATTTTTGAAACATATGATGAAAACGATGATTGAAAAGTGCTTGCAGATTCGTTAAAAAAATATCTTAAAAAGAGTATATGACAATTCCAATCTTAAACCTGACGAAAGCTACATGCTATGGCCTGCAAAGATATTCAGAGTCGGCAACGTGTGTACCCCGTCATGAGCAGCTCTCTTTGTCATGATTTCGACTTCTAAGCAGAGACATGTAGTAGCGTTCTTAAAATATAAGTAAGAACATGCAAAAAGATGCTATGTTACCCACGGAAATCTAGAATCCCTTTTCTAACACTTATTTAAATTTCCATGTTCCATGTTCTTTAGAATTATTAATACTAGGCTATGTCTAAACACTGGATTTTTTGAAATTTTGGTAGGGTTCAGTACCCTAAAAAAAACTCTGGGGTTCTGAAATTTTGGTCGGATTCAGTATCCTAAAAAAAACTCTGGGGTACTCCAATTATATAGATTTAATGATTCAAATTTAAATATTCAACCATTTTTGAACAGTTTCACTAAAAATTATCAAAAAACCAATTATATAGATTTAATGATTCAAATTTAAATATTCAACCATTTTTGAACAGTTTCACTAAAAATTATCAAAAAATATAAAAAATATATCCTTGAAAACTTAAAAAAAAAAAATGGAATGTCTAGACTAAACAATTAAATTGCTTATTTTTTTTTAACTTTCATCAATTAAATCCGTCTTGTGAAATTTGCTATCCTTAACAACTGTAATCTCTGAAGATTATGCCATTTCCGAATCGATTCAATTACAATTTAAACAACAAATTATTATACATTTAATAATATAAAAATTTAAAATTTAAAAAACAAATCACAAAAATAAAGCAATTTGAATGCCAAAAGTACTGCTCAGTTAGAGGGCCGTCACGAATTCATCAACTCATCTATATAGGGCTGAATCTTGACCCACGGGTATCAAAATGGCGTGTAAAAATAACATCACGCATCAAACAACAAATAAAATACTTTCATGCATCACATTCAATTTTGAAAATTGCAGATATTTTAACGTAAGCAGTTGTTAATTAGACCAACATTTAACTCGTGAATTTTCAGATTGCAGATGGCGACGACCCAAATGAGGCCAGTAGTCCCTCTGACGGTAGGAGCCATGTGACTTAAGTCTCTCTGTAGGTAGGAGCTATGTGACTGGACCCTATTGCTCGAATAAAAGGTGAGATGGTGATAAAGAACGAGATCCTCGCACACCAAACCATGATATTGTTGACAATTTTAAATCTATGGGATGGCGATGTATAAAAAAACTAGAAAGCCAATGGCTACAATATAAGAAATTCATGGCAGTAACACCTATCCATTCTATCTGTCCGAAGGGTTCACAAATTCCGAGAATTTTGTTTGTGAGATGGTAAACATTTCTGTACTTCCAAAAATCACTCGAACCCATTTCAAAGACATGTCCTTCTCTTTGCCATTGCGTTTGCACATTTCTATGTGCCTCTTCATTCGTGGTTTCTAAAAGGCATACAAGCTCATTCTCAGATTAAGAGTGGAAAAAACGACATTTTTCACTACTATTTACCTACACTTACATTGTAAGGGGTCGACATTTCACAAAGAGAATATTTATGTACATAAGAAAAAATAAATGTACATACAAAGTCAAAAGTTTTAGATAAAAAGTACATTATGGAGTCCTTGTTTTGATTAATAGAGGCTACTCTTTTTAACATCAAAATAAAATAAAAAAACGAAGAAAGTTCATGACTTCCTACTCATAGGCTTTTGGCTTTTATGAATGAAGTACGAGCAATAGAGATTGTATGGATTATAGACTAGCTGGTGGCGTTTGGCATCATCTCTTTACCAAAAAGAATTTTGAGAGAAACAATATTTATAACCTCTAAATATATTACTAAAAACATAGATAAACGTTGTAGCAAGTAAGAGCTGGAACTATAGTCCAAGGTCATCTTTGAATCATCATCATCTAGTGGATGGGGTATTAGGGGTTCGTACTTAGTATATGTTTATCTTTCTATTCATTAGCATCCTGTGTGGAGACCGTTAAACCCTATGTAACCTCGAAGTGATAATTCTCATCCAAATTCCTCAACTCCACTTTGATTTCTTTGAGTTTTGTTGTTTCCCTTTTTGAGTTCATCATAGCTCCTTGTAATAGGGTTTTTTATTTGCTAGTATAAATTTAGAGTAAGAGAGTAATGGTTATTCTATCTTTAGGAGAACCTTGAGTCTAGTATAATGATGGTTGTTTCCTAATCGATCTTTGAATTATGGTTACTATCGTCTTTTGTCTTTCCTTCTCCTCCAATATTTCATTCTTACAAATCATGTCTTTTTTTTTTTCCTTTTATTAAATTTTTTAGAAATCCAATATGCCCTCATTTTATTTCCAAATTGTTGAATATGACATCATGTGTTATTTCTTGAAACTCTTCTCATGGAAAATGTACCTCTATGTATTGGTTTCCTCTTACTATCCTCCACTTCAACCTCTCCTTCTCCCTTCTTCTTTTAACTTATAGAATTCTCATACACCAACACAACCACCATCAAATCCATGTGCTCCTCTTTTATGATTTCTCCTCACATTTTAGTTTCTTCTGACTATTTTAGTTCCTTCTGACTACTTTATTTCCTAAAGGCTATAGGTTCTACCATCTTATACCCTCTATATTTGATCATGCTATGTAGTAGTTCAAAAGTAAACATTCCTTTCATGATGAATGTGGTACAATATCACTTACATTGATGTACTCCAAATTTCAATACACAGTGGTAATTACTAAGGGTAACTCATCTCATCATCCCAAGGTGTGTTTTTTCTAAGAGATAAGCCTTATGGCTTCCCTCCCTAGCTTGACTGCCTTCCCTCATTTCACTAGATACCTTGAGATGTTGGATTAAATGACACATCTATGATGTTACAGGGTTATAACACCTTCCTATTACCACATATGATGATTACCCATATATTATTATCCCTCTATAGTATAATGGATAATATTCACCCTTATTTACATATAAGAGTTATGCTCACTAATATTTGCATGGTGAATACCTTATTATACTCACTAATGAGTATTTTATGGTGAATGTCTTCGGTTTACAGGTTACTAGTATTTTATATTACTAATGCTAAAATTGTTTGCTAAAGTTTTATTAATCAAAATTAAATATTTCGTTTTAATATATCATCTCAGTAGTGTGGAGGATGAAAGTCTCAATCCTTATATTAAATACTTGTCCTCCATTCAAACAAAGTTAAAAATAAAATTGAATGACAGTAAAGGTGATTTAAAATTATTTATATACTTCATTACATTATTTTCATTCATTTCATACCATCCACTATCCTTCTCATGTAAATCCATTTTATTCCAATATACATTATATGCTATTTTTTTACTTAATAAACATGTATTATAAACTTGTATTATATCTTTTTTCATGTATATCCATGTTCTCATATAAACTAATAACATAATAATCATAGTTTATTCACTCATTGTACAATAAAAAAGAGTGGCATATCTATAGCATTCACTAGTTGGAGAGAGGAACCATACCTCTATCTTATCAAGGTATAGACTATCCATGGGATTGAAGTGGACACAACTCTATAGTGAGTGTCCATACATCGACTAAGACACTTCCAGGCCTCTACTAAGCCACTTCCATGCCATAGAGACATAAGGAGATACAGGTTCTACAAAGACCCTAATAAATATGGGTTCAAATATACAATAATAAAATAATCTATAACACATACAATATATCTATAAATGTAGATCCAAATTATGTCATTATATACATTGTCATGATATCATTCCCATGTAAATTCATGTTCTCATGTAAATCAATGCATTAATAACATGCATGTTCTCATGTAAATCCACACATAATAAAACATAACATGTTCATCCTTCATATTATATTTATATTGTTTTGTAAACCATGCATTCATGATCATACATTATATCATTCTCATATAAATTCATGCATTAATAGCATGAATTATGAATAAGATTAATACTTATATTATATATCACCCATTAATAACACATATACATTATATCATTATTATGTAAAATTTAACATGTTTTGAGATAATACATTTCCATTATATCCTTCTTCTTATTTTTTAAGTAAAAAAGGTGTTACCTACTATATTAAATTGGCAAAAATATAGAGACAAAAATACATAGAGCTATAGGCCTACTATGCCACCAAATATGCTGCTATTTTACCGGAAACCAACACATTTTGGGGCCAGTATAGTATGTCTAGGAGAGTAGTCTAAAATATTGTTTCATTGGCTGTCCTGCCCGAAGGAAACTAGGACAGATGGCCATAGTTCATCTTAACTCTGAACAACAGCATGATGTAAAACCAAACTAAAAGAGAAAAGCTCAAATACCCAGTGACTCATCGCCCTTGTCCTCCTGACACACGGATTTGGCCTGAATGACAAACGCATGTGCTCATGTTGGGCATTTTTGGTTTGCTGGAGCGTTGGAGTAAGCGTCATGGAGCAAGTCCAAGAGTTGTCCCATGAGGGAGGCTTTGTACTCCTCGTCTGCCTTTTGTCCTCGCAGTTCAAACACGAGATCCAAGTGTGTTGCGCAGATGAGTGGAGCATGCCATTCACCGGTTGTTGCCTCGCCTGAGGTGCCTTTCCCCACTTCAGCTCTAGCCTCAACATCGTCCATGGCTGCAATGTCTGTGTGATGCATCATTACGGTGCAAGCGCTTTTCGAGACCTCATCCTCGTAAGTCACCTCCTCGACGTAGTAGGTTGGGATGTCCTCACAGAGCCTTCACCTTTTCTTTTCTGTTGTTGGAAGTTCCAGGGTGGTCGCCATATCATCTGGGCATGGTATTTCTTTTTCATAGTAAATTGGGAACTCTTCTTTCGGCTCTTTCTTCAGACAACTTTCAGCTTGTGTGTCAGGCTCAATTACGGGAATTTCTTCTCGCTTCATACCTGTGGGTTTCCAATTTTCCAAAGCTGGAAGGGTATGAGCTCTCCTCTCCATTGCAGGCTCAGTTATAGTGGCATAGAGTGCCATGCAGGGGACTCTAGCTTTCTGTTGGAGGATAGAATTTTCCATCGTGAGTGCACGCTCAAAATCCTGCCTTCATTGTCGATGTGCAGTGTGGGTGTGTCGAGCTGAACCGCAGTGAGGCTTGCCTTTCTCCCTTGGCATTTGCGGAGGAGGAGTGAATAGAAGGCACCTCCAGGGTCGGCAAAATACAGATGAGAATACACCAAAGCTCACAGTTGGCAAGGAGGTTCAGAACGAGAATGAGCCAGCTATGTCCAGGCTTCCTCACTTTCAAATTTCTATGGGACAGAATCACATGGCTCCTCCTTAACTCTTCCATATTGAATGCTGGCAGCGCTGGCTCTTTCTCTCAGGGGAGAAGTCCCTCGTCCATAAGATTGTTGTAATGGCATGCTACCATCTTTAATATTGAAGGGATGGGGAGCGGCCTACAACATTTAATCCCTGGTGTAGTGCTAAGCCGAGTGGAAATGATGCTCTATGTGTCACCCCATCCAGGGCTGAGGAATCTCTACTCGCAAGGTCTCTACACTGGCTTGAGAGATCTATATCATCAGAAAGATTGGCTTGCCAATGTATGAGTTCTAACCTGGTCTCAACTCTCGTATTCGCTAGGTGATCCACTACTTTTTTTGCTTCTCATTTCACATGAGAAGGGATTATGGTGAGATTGGGGTGGACGAGAGCTCCAAAATCTTCCAGAAGACCTGAGAGTCTCCAGCTAGGGGAGATTCACCAAGGATGTTTGTCGTGCAAGATTTTGGAGATGAGTTGGATGATGATTTGAGAGTCGCCCTCTACTATAACTTGATGGTAATGATTGTGGGTAGCCTCTTGAAGACCTCGGATAAGGATTATAATCTCTGCAACATTGTTTGTATTCTCACCCAAGAAGTTGGCCACCAGATGAATGATCTCACCAGTGTGGTTCCTAAGTCAGTGTTGGCTTTGCCCTAGAGGCACCATCAAATTTTATCTTGATGAAACCTAATGGAAGGGGGGCCATTATACCCTTTATTTTAATAGAAAAAATGTTTAAAATAACATACATTTCTATTATATCCTCATGTAACTATCTACACATTACATTAATAAAACACCATGTAATTGCACATCGATATAAAATATATCCTTCTCATATAAATTCACTCATTAATAATGCTGAATTAATATAGATCCATTTTGTGTTAATACACTTCCATGATATTGTCATGTAAATATTTAGGTGGATAGGCATTCCCTATTGGATTCTAAGGATTATTCAATTTTTTAATTATCAATCCTAATTAGTCGATGGATCAATCTTAATTAGTTGGATGGATTAATCAATATTTTGATTACCAACCTTAATCTTATGGCCATGATGGGAGCATATTATCATAATCCTCCCTAAATAAATAAATGAAATTTGTTGTTTATAAATTCATTACATTTATAATACTGCCCTACTTTTTCACATTTAGATTAAGAAATTACCACGCTAGCTTATCAATGGCCACATAGTATACTTACAAATGCAAAAAAAACATTACTCTCCCATACAACTACTGATCGCACATATCATATAGAGGCATGCGTTTAAGTTTAAATTTGGCCAAGTTTTCTTCGATGTGAAGCATGCCATGACCGGCCTGGAAATGGTGGATGGTAGTGTTGGATGCAATGCATCATAATGCCGGATTGGTAATGTTGGTTTTCCATTAATGTTGCGGTGCTAATTGTGTGTAATCGAAATAACCTCACTGTTTACATTAAGGTTGCGGTGGTAATGATGGGTAATTTTTGATACTCCTCTCGTGGTTTTTTTACATGGATAGAGCCTATTAGAGAATATCAGCCTCATGAGTTCAATGGATATTGTTCTCTTTCCCATCCATATTACAGAGAATCTCGATCATTGTAAGATTTTAAGCTTTTCGCCATGTTTGCCAAAGTTTAAATCCCCTCCAGCAACCGAGTGGACCGCTTGGACCGAAAATCGATAGTAATCCCATCTCCCCTATTGCAGCCCAAGCATTGCAAGATCCGCCTTTTTTATTTACGAATGCTCTACTGCAATTAAATTAAGAAGTGGCTCGCAAGAGAGGAGTTACTGAGATTACATTCGTTCTGAGGATCTTGCAAGAAAGGAGAGCTTCAGTACAATATCAGAGAAGAGCTCCTTCAAAAGTCTGGTTTGAAAGCTGTGAAGAGCCAACCTACTTGTAAGAATAATGAACTTCAATACCAAGAAACTTTATTTGGAAACTGTTATGGTTTATTTTGTTACAAAGTGATTGTCACATTTTGGCTCTTCAGCCTTTTAATTATTTAATGGCACTATTGATGAAGTTTAAACCATTAATTTTGTGAATTGAAATGATCAAGTGCAGTATGTGCTTGAGATGCACGGAAACTACAGTTTTTCATTCCACCTAAAAGGACTATGAACAATAATTATGGATTGTAGAAATTTAATGTATCTCTCTTATCTAGCGCCAAATGCTATGGCAAATTTATGATATCACCAAGATCAACCATTTGAAAACTTCAAAGGTCTTCAATCTAAAATAATAATTTATTGAATGAAATATCAGATAAAAAGTACTTAGATACTCATTATGATATGGGATTTTTTTTTTAAATTTAAGATTTCTTAAGTTAAGAAAAATTATATATATTTTTTTAGGATAAGAAAAATTAGGATTTGTTATGATAAGAAAAATTAGGATTTGTTATTAATTTTCGAAACTACACTCACCCTGATTTCATGAAAAATTGTCCACGATAAAATAAATAGAGTTAGCCTGTCTTGATGGATGTTAAGAGATTATATATTTTTAATGAAGTATCGCATGGGGTGAAAGTTTATTAACAAACCCAATGTAGTTTCATGTTTGTTTCTTTTCCTTGGGAACCTCGTGAGCTCTAGGGACCTCACGGTGAGGACTGGAATTTGACCTCTCAAAGACGTTTTTTTTTTTTTATTTGACGGATTTGATGGGTATAATGAAATGTCAAATGTTGAAGACTAAGTAGAAAACATAGATTTTATAGGGATATATATTTTTTCATTTTTGGAAATTATTTTTNTCACACAAAATAAATGGCTATGATTTCAATCATTAACTTCCTAGCTATTATAAAGACATCCGTTTATGTGTTTACTTTTTTACATTTACCTAATCATATTTAAAAATTACTTTGATAGCTAACTAATTGCCACCTAAGTGATTAATCAATAATAAAATTTAATATATTCTTCTAAGGATTCTTTTCATCTTATCAGTCTTTCGGCGTTGATCAGCCACAATTATGTGGCTGTGCTAGTATATTTTCAATGAAGTATCGCATGGGGTGAAAGTTTATTAACAAACCCAATGTAGTTTCATGTTTGTTTCTTTTCCTTGGGAAGCTCGTGAGCTCTAGGGACCTCGGGGTGAGGACTGGAATTTGACCTCTCAAAGACGTTTTTTTTTTTTTATTTGAGTACGGATTTGATGGGTATAATGAAATGTCAAATGTTGAACACTAAGTAGAAAACATAGATTTTATAGGGATATATATTTTTTCATTTTTGGAAATTATTTTTTTTTAAATTAATTTTAGATTATAGATTTTATTGGGATATATATTTAATGTTATTTTTGGAAACTAATTTTTTTTTTTAAATAATTGTAGATTTTATGGAGATATATAGTTAATGTCATTTTTAAAAATTAATGTTTTTTTTTATTATTTAATTGTTATTAATTAATTGTTTTAAGTTGGTTGTAAAACTGTCCTATAATATTTTTTTAATTAATTGTTTTAAGTTGGTTGGAAAATTCTCTTAAATAATATTTAAGGCAATTAATGAACTTTTAATTATAGATAAGTTTTTAATAGACAAGATTCCATATGATATGAATATTGTTACTAATCACAACAAATGAAAGGTTGTGGTTTTGAGCATTAACTTCCTTGCATGACAAAAGATGTATGTTCATCATTAAAAATGGTGATTAAGGTGATCAACATAAGAACAGGTGTTTTACTGCATTTAAATTTATATGTTTTGTTGTGATTTCTGCAATCATTTATACATCTATTGGAAATGGGCAGATTTAATCATTTTTTAACCATAAATTCCAATCATATACATTTAATCATCTTTTAACCATAAATTTCAATCGTATGGTTATCACTAAAGCAACCATAATTGCAACCTTAATGTGAATTCTCCATCAATGGCTTGGATTCTGGCAAAGAAAATGAAAGAACAAAGAAAGAGTAATTGCATTGTGTCTCGCCGACCTATTATAAAATTCATAACAATATATCGGAGATATTTGTCCAAATATTTCTCTGGGTTTTTCTCAGTTACTGCCATAAAGTGAGAGAGTAGATTTGGCTTTTCCTGTAAATATTTTTGACATAGAAACGAGGAGATAAGTACCAGCACTAGCTGAGACTGGAAATGTGAAAAAAGCTAATCAAGCATTTTATTAATTGTGGGTTTTGTCTTACATGGTTATGTTGGAGAGGGATTTCATGTCTTCTGGTCTCAATGTCATTGTAGAAAAAAACATCCACTGTTTTGATCTTTTCCTTCATGGGGACCTCGGATCCTATATTGAAGTATCTTTTTATTTTCCAAGCAAGGCCAAAATGATGCCCAAAAATCATAGTATTCACATTTTCGAAAGCTTTTGCAAAATACTCCTTTGGTCCAACGTTGGTATTTGATAAGCTGTTCACTTATATTCCAAAGACCAATTTGCATATAGCATCCGTTATTGTTCTAATAAACAAAGCCTGCGATTAGAGAGAGAATTGTTCATGTCAATACTAGTATTATTCTGCACTATAAGAGATGAACAAGGGAAAACAATACCTTAAAATTCTATGTGAAAATAATTATATGCAAAAAGGAAGAAATGAAATAACAATTATAACTATTGCATGCCTGCATCTCTGCTGTCTGGTTTGTTGGATAAGCTTTGAGTAAAATTTTAGATAGTTTGAGTGCATTCTCGTAGAAAACAACACTACTGAGGATGTGATCCACCATTGTGGCAGCCACGGGTGGATACTCGTCATGACTCCTCCACTTCATCTTGAAAAATAAAATCACCAACACCGAGGTTGCCACGAGAGGAAAAATTATAGTTATAGCTGCAGGATACTCCATGTTCCATTCCATCCCTTCTCTGAAGACGAAGACATGAAAAAAATAAGATACAAACCCTAATTAAAGTTTATGTTAGGCTTTGTAAATTAATTATGCCTTTTGGCCTTCATCAATCACAATTATATGGTTGTGCTAGTTTTATTAGGTATCCATGCATTTTTAATATGAATAATAGTGAGTGGGTGAGTGTGGCAGCGTGGATAAGAAGTTAATCACAATTATATGGTTGTGCTAGTTTTATTAGGTATCCATGCATTTTTAATATGAATAATAGTGAGTGGGTGAGTGTGGCCGCGTGGATAAGAAGTTGTTGTGATTTCGTTTTTTTACAGGGAGCGGTCATTTTTTGACCAGTATCCATGCATTTTTAATATGAATAATAGTGGGTGGGTGAGTTTGGTCGCTTCGATAAGAAGTTTTAAGATCTTTGTCAATGTTGCAAATATCAAGGAGTGGTGGGTTCCTGTGGCCACATGGATAAGAGGTGTCAGGATACCCGTCGACGTTTCAATTAAACATGTCTATTAACTGTAAATCATTTCAGTTATCAAGGATTTTTGGCTTTCCTTACTAGATATCAGCTGGATGGTTCCCGTCGACTTCCCTTACCAGATGTCATCTAATGTCGTGTCCCTCCTTCGGTTTATCTACTCGTGACTCTTCCCACCTTACGATTCATTACGCCGAAAGGCGTATATCTACTGACAATGAGCACAATTAATCACCTTTTAATTTAAAATTCCAATCTGATGGTTAACAATTGAAGATGCTGGCATATTCTTAGTCGTCCTCCCAAATCAATGAATGTGATTTATTTTTCATAACTTCCTTGTATTTCTGAATGCATCCGTTAACCTGTTTACTTTTTAACATTTACCTAATCATATTAAAAAATTACTGCAGCACTATATGATTGCCACGTTTAAATGATTAACCTTTCATATTACCATTTAGATTTACTCAACTGTCCAAGCGTTTGATTTTCTAACTACCTGTGCGTTTGATTTTCTAGCTAACTATGCGTTTGATTTCCTGTACGTTTGATTTTCTAACTACCCGTGCGTTTGATTTTCATTTTCGCCACAAATTTAAGTCGTCCGCCTATTCTCTACCACCGATTTCCTACCACGGATTTAAGCAGTCCGCCCATTCTCTACCACTGATTTCCTACCTCGGATTTAAGCAGTCCGCCCATTCTAACTACCTGTGCGTTTGATTTTCATTTTCGCCACGGATTTAAGCAGTCCACTCATTCTCTACCACCGATTTCCTACCTTGGATTTAAGCAGTCCGCCCATTCTAACTACCTGTGCATTTGATTTTCATTTTCGCCACGGATTTAAGCAGTCCGCCCATTCTCTACCACCGATTTCCTACCACGGATTTAAGCAGTCCTCAGCCACGGTTTTGAGTGATTTCCTTAGCTGTCCTTTTGTTAGCAGGCCTTTCGGCGTTAATCAGCCATGATTTTCAGTGGCTGTGCTAGTTTTACTATATAGTGAAAATGAAAGCCCTCTTTTCAGTGTTCAGATCATTGCTCCCAGATGAAAATGAAAATGTTTTGATATGCTTTTTCTCTATATAATATATAGGTTTTTATATAGGTTTTGAGAAATTAACAATACTCTTTAGAGTTTTAATCAATAAAAATTGAATGTTTGTATTTGGAAGGTTAAACTTATATGGCCACAGAAAGTATTGAAAGCTACCAATTACCTTCAATATGAAGAAGGTAAGTCACTTTTTTTGAAGCTACCAATTTGAGGGAAGGAGCCATTCTAAACCCATCCTAGCATCAGCGAAGCCACCAAAGTCATTGTGTGCAAATCGAGTAATGTGAGGAAAGGGACAAGTCCTTTCGCTCACTAGCGATAGTGAACAACCCTACAGTCGTCACGTTGCACCTTAGATTTTAATAGCCATTTTGATTGTGGTAGTTCACAGGAGCTCGACAAAACCCAACACTGGTCAGGTTGCGCCTTAGATTTTAATAGTCATTTTGATTGTGGTTGTGGTAGTTCATAGGAGCTCCACAAATATTTTCATATTTACCTGCAAAACCCGGCAAAACCCGAGTTAAATTTATTACGGATAGAGTTATTAGGCTCAACCCATAAACTTTGTATGTTGTGTGCATTTAAATTGACACACTTATTTTATATACACTATGTGTTTATATGTTGTTATATACTATGTATAAGTTGAGTTTATATAATATTTTGAAATAACAAGTTTATAAATGATATGTTTAAATGATGTTTTAAATGAACATATTTTAATTAATTTACATATATATTATGTCAAAAAATTTAATATGCTATACTTTATATATAAATTGAGATTTGTGTAAATATATGTTTTAATAATCTATTTAAGTATATTATGAGTTTAAATTTATAATGTTCTTAAATATACCATGTTTTTTAAATTTATGATGCCTTTAAATTTATGATGCTATTTAAATATATCGTTCTTTTATAATGTTTTTTAAATATGATTTTAAATTTAATATGCCTTTAAATCTCTCATGCCATTTAAATTAAATGTATGATGTGTTTTAAATATAAATGTATGATGCGTTTTAAATATACAATTGTGCTATGATGCGTTTTAATTATACCTTTTTTGGGGTGTAAATTTATGATGCGTTTAAATTGATGACATTACTTAATTTAATGATTTGTTTTCAAGGTGGAAACATTTCGTCACAAAATGAGTTTTTTTATATGCTCCAAGAAGCTATGTTTAGACTTCATCCAGAGATATTGAATATTGAAAACTAAGACTAGTATGCATCGTTATACTAAGACTGGTATGCATCATTATTCAGATGGACAGTGAGTTTGAATATACAGCACATTCAAATCTAAGATGCTTTTAAATTTACCATGTGTTTTGAATGTATCAATATTTTTAAAATGTGTGTGAATTATATAGTTTTTAATTATGTTATATATATAGATAATTTTTATAAAGTTTATATATATATATAATTTTTAAAATTATATATATATAATGAAAAGTTTATTAAAAAATAGACTTTTTTTTGCCAAATAATTATCACATCAATTCATTTAATTGAAATTTAAATTATTGAAGTTTATGAGAAAGAAACATTGATAATATATTTTTAAGTAATATTTTTTAAGAATTTAATGAAAGGTTTATTAAAAAAATAGAGTTTTTTTTGCCAAATAATTATTACATCAATTTATTTAATTGAAATTGAAATTATTGAAGTTTATGAGAAAGAAATATTCATTATTATTAATTCTCATAATGTTTTTATGATACATCATAAAATGACATTTAAATGTGGTTGGCCATTTTGTTTGGAGGGATTTTTCAAAATGTAAAATAAGACATGGTTATTAATCTATCACTTACGTGGCTACTAATCTATGACTTGGTCTTGGTCTATCATCATCATGAAAATAAGAATAAATTATAGAATTAAAAAATAAAAAAGATTTGAGGTAGAATGGCCATCGAATAATTGAAAGTATAAGATTTAGTTTTAGTTAGTGTTTCGCGATAAAATGAAAAAGATGTAAATACTCCATTTACATTAGTTTATTTAGTTTCTATTATAACCTATGTATTCTTATATTCAAGCTGAGTGAATTTGATGAAATATTTTATGCTTTGACAAAATATTCCATATAAATGTTTTAAACGATGATAAATTTTTAATTTACCTCAAATTCAATAAACTATGACAAAGTTTTAAATAAATTTTGATCCACCATAAATTACATTTGATGCAATCCAACCAACACTAATAATGATCTAATAAACTATGATAAAATCACTTATGATCCAACATAAATTAACTCTGGTGCAATCCAACATAACTCTACGTCACAATGTCATGGACATTTCTTCATGTCACAATCTAATGAACATATCCCAATGTCACAATATGTCGTACAAAACCCACCAACATAATGCGACATACAAAACCATAGATTGTAATGTGGTGTAAAAAACCCTACATTGTAATGTTGCAATGTGATGGACATAGTAACATTGCAATATGACATACATAATAGCATTGCAATGTGACGATTATAAATAGATGTTGCAATGTGATGAATATATCCCCGTCGTTTCATTTTCATGAACATATCCTCATGTCACAATGATACACACATATCCTAATGTCACAGTGACACAAAAAATTTCAAACATCGCAATGTTATGAACATAACCCCTTTTCGCAATGTCATGTACATACCCCTATGTCGCAATGTGACAAACATTTCCAAATGTTGGAATGTGACGAACATAACCCCTTGTTACAATGTAATGTATAGAACTCGATGTTGCAATGTGACGATCATATCCCTCCATTGCAATGAGATGAACATTTCCCGACATAGCAGTGTAGAAAAAATAACCCACATCGCAATGTTACATTCATGTTGATACCTCCTTATGTTACAAAATTCTTTCCTTCATCATATTGTGAAGAACTTTGTAAAATCACAATGTTTTGCACATAGACAGTGTGAAAAACATTTCCAAACATCACAATGTGATGAACATAACCCCTTGTCGCAATTTGATGTACATACCCCAATGTCACAATGTGACAAACATTTCCAAATTTTGGAATGTGACAAACATAACCCCTTTTTGCAATTTAATGTACAAAACCCGATGTCACAATCTGACAAACATAGTCCTACATTGCAATGAGATGAACATTTCCCAACATTGCAATGTGGTAAAGATAACCCACATCTCATGTGATTTTTGTATTGATACCTAATTATGTTACAAAACACTTTCCTTCATCATATTATGACGAACTTTGTTACATCGCAATGTTACGCACATAGACCCGTCATCACTATGTGATGAACCATACCACCACTGTGTGATATGTGTGCATATCCTGATGTCACAATGTGACAAGCAATTCCAAACATGGTAATGTAATGAGCATAACCCCTTATCATAATTTGATGTACATACCCCAATGTCACAATGTGACAAACATTTCCAAATGTCATAATGTGACGAACATAACCCCTTGTCAGAATGTAATGTACAAAACCCAATGTCACAATGTGAAAGACATAGTCCTACATTGCAATGAGATGAACATTTATTTATGTCCCAAAGTGATGAACATATCCCACATCATAATGTGATGTTCATGTCGATACCTCATTATGTTACAAAAACAATTCTGTGCAACATTGAGACAAACTTTGTAATGTCATAATGTTACCCACATAGACCTGTCATCATTATGCCATGAACCATAGCACAACGATGTTATATATGCCCATATCCTAACATCACAATGTGAAAAACATTTACAAACATTGCAATGTGATGAGCATAACCCTTTATCGCAATGTGATTTACATACCCCAATGTCGCAATGTGAAAAATATTTCCATACATCCCAATGTGATGAAAATAACCCATTTTCACAATGTGATGACAAAACCCAATGTCACAATGTGACTAACATAACCCTACATTGCAATGAGATGAACATTTCTCAATGTCGTAATGTGACGAACATAACCCACATCACAATCTGACGTTCATGTTGATAACTCATTATGTTACAAAACTTTTTTCCTTTGCAACATTGCGATGAACTTTGTAATGTCTCAATGTTACGAACATAGACCCTCATCACTATGTGATGAACCATAGCACCACGGTCTGATATATGTGCATATCCTAACATTAGAATGTGAAAAAGATTTCTATACATCGTAATGTGACGACCATAATCCCTTATCGCAATGTGATTTACATACCCCAATGTCCCAATATCATTTACATACCCCAATGTCGCAATGTGTAAAAATTTTCCAAATGTCACAATGCGAGAAATATAACCCCTTGTCGCAATGTCATATACTGAACCCAATGTTACAATGTGACAAAAATAGCCTTATATTGAAATGAGATAAACATACTAATGTTGTAATGTCACGATTATAAATATATGCTGCAATGTGATGAACATATCCCTATTGTTTCATTTTGACGAGCATATCCTCACGTCATAATGATACACACATATCCTAACGTCACAATTTGAGAAACTTTTCCAAACGTTGCAATGTGACGAACATAACACCTTCTCTCAATGTGATGTATATACCCGAATGTTGCAGTGTGAAAAACATTTCAAAATGTTAGAATGTGAAAAAAATAACTCCCCATCTCTATGTAATGTATAGAACCTTATGTCACAATGTGACAAACATATCCCTACAATGCAATGGGTTGAACATTTCCCGACGTCGCAATGTGGCGAACATAACCCACATCGCAATGTGACGTTCATGTTGATACCTCATTATGTTACATCTATCCTTTGTCACATTGTGGCGAACTTTGTAATGTCCCAATGTTATGCACATAGACGTGCCATCAATATGTGATGAACCATAGCACCATGGTGTGATATATGCAAATATCCTAATCTCACAATGTGAGAAGCATTTCCAAATGTCGCAATGTGATGTGCATAACCCCTTGTCACAATGTGATGTGCAAAACACAATGTTGTAATGTGATAAACATAGCCCAACATTGCAATGAGATGAACATTTTATGATTTCGCAATGTGATGAACATAACCCACATCCCAATGTGATGTTGATGCTGAAACCTCGTTATGTTACAAAACTCTATCCTTTGTCACGATGCCACGAAATTCGTAACCTTGCAATGTTACACACATAGACTTGTCATCACTATGTGATGAACCATAACACCATGGTGTGATATATGTGCACATTCTAATGTCACAATGTGACAAACATATCAAAATATCACAATGTGACATTCATAACCCTAATTTCGCAATCTGAGAAACAATTACCAACATTACAATCACATAAACATTTCCCAACTTCAAAATGTGATGAACATAACCCACCAGGTGTGTGACAAACCTATTGGAATTCCATTTAATGTGAGAAACAAAAACCCTTCATCTGGACATCTTCAGCATAATCTATCGATGCCATATGACAAACAAAACTTGATCACCACTATAATATGATGGTGTCACAGTAAACCATGGTTAAAACATAATCAACATCGTGTTCCATAATCATCTCGACATGGTCTGTGAAGGTTAGCCATGTATATGGGAAACTATAATTAAACCTCGTCAACAATAATCAACGAGGGTGATGATCAACGATAGTAAAGAATAGTGAAAGTTAACCATGATCAATCATAATAGTATATTAATTAATGCATTCATTAATAGATACATTAACATGTTAAAGTATTAATTATTCGGTACATTAAAATAATGTTTAAATTTAAGTATTAATACATTAATAATAATAATAATAAAATACTAAATATAAAATATAAATTTAATGTATTAATATTTTCTTAATATAATATTAGTTTATTAATGTATTATCTTATTAACGTAGAACATTATATTAATGTATTGGACTTTAACATTTACCAGTCAATTATTATTATTATTGTATTGATATTTAATGTAAAAATGTAATACATTAATATTTTGCATTTAAATATAATAATAGTTTAAAGTAATTTTATTATATTTGTATTTTATTAATATTATTAATACTTTATTACTTTGATGTATTAATAAACTATTAATACTTTCATACCTTTGTAATATATGTATTCTTTATTAATGTATTAATCAATAATACTATATTAATATATTAATACTTTACAATATATTATTTAATATTATATTAATGTATTTATTATTTAATATATTTATAATTTATTTTATATATTACAAATTATTAAATCATATAACTTACATTAATACTTTATATATGATTATTAATTAAATCATAATTAAATCATGTAACTTGTTAATGTAAATACAATTACATGATTTAATTAATTTAATATATAAACTAAATTACGTATATATCAATATATAATATATTAATGAAACATATTAAATAATAAAAATATCAATATAATATTAAATTAATACTTTACATTGTTATTAATTGATTAATAAATTAATTAAATTAATACTTTACATTGCTATTAAATTAATACATTACATTGCCCCGGATGGGGTGACACGCAGCTATAGGGAGACAGGTGGATCCGCACCCGGCCCTGGCATAAATGCTGACGACCGCCACCCACGCGCATGACTTGACGATGGGGGACGACCATCGCTGCAGTTTAAGGGTGGAGGGACCTTTCCCTCGAGCGACAAGGTATGATTTTAATGGTGCAGTAATGGCAAAGGTTAATTGCGAGAGGATGGCTTCGGCTCCTGTTCATTTCGTTTTCAATTCGCCCGGTAAGAGTAGGTCTGCACCTGCCAAGTCTTTGTTTATCGCCCGAATGCTCTAGTGTTTGGCACTCACCGAGCATTTTGCATTTTGGCATTCTGCTCTCTCACTACATTTCTTTTTGCATTCAACGAGACTGAGCTCGCTCGCCCGCGATTCATACCTACAACTGCTCTTCTGCCTTCACCGGCAATTGCTCTGCGCCCTCTCCATGGCCCGAAAGAGAGGCAAACCTCGTCGTGGCTCGCCCTGGAAGGCACATAAGGCGTAGCGGCTTCGTAAGGAACAACTCGAATGGGCACTGGCTCTTGCTACATCAATTCTTCGGAAGAATGCCAGAGCAGAGAAACGGGCTCGGCTCGCCACCATTGCTGAGTCTGAAGCAGGGTGCAGTCGTGATGTCAAGGAGAAAGTGCCGGGAGCGAGGCAGAAGTCGGAATTGAGGAGGAGTTTCCCCCCTGCATTGTGGAGGAAATCTCGTTTATGGAGGACCTGACGACTATGGAGTTCACCCGAGTGGCAATCAAGAGGGAGGACTGTAAGCCCACTCCGACACTGGTTGATTACTTCCCCGGATGTCTCGTGGAGGAAATACCATGCCCTGGTAACGACAATTGCAGTTGCCATAATGCGAGCATGAAGGTTGCAGAAGTTGTAGTGGAACAACGGCTGTTAGATGCGGGTTCTGGAGCGGCGGTGGACAAGGGTGGCAGCGTGCATGGCTCACTCATCCGGGATGAACACCTAGCTCTCATTTTCGACCTCCGTGGACACTTGGTTGATCTGGAGTATCGGGCCCTCTGCATGGGTCAGAGAATGGACATGTTACTCGACGCATTTTCCAACGCACAAACCAAGCGGAAATTTCCACTCTGCTCGCAAGCTTACTCCATCTTGGTTGGGACCACGCGGCAGACGGGCGAGGATGACAGGTCACCAGACACCTAGGTTTTTTATATTCTCTTGGTTCTTAGTTTTTATGTTACTGTTTTATATGAACTTAGACCAAAGGCATCTGTCCTGGTTTCCTCCGGGCAGGACAGATGCCACTCCGTTTTTATGTTCTATAACGATATTGCTACTCACTTCCTATACTTGCTGGTTTCCGAAAATCGACAGTATTTTGGGTGATGCCAGACCTACTCTTTTGTATAACTCTGTAAAAGTTTTGTCTATCTAATATAGCAGGATCCACACTTTTTTATTTAAAAAAAAAATTAATACATTACATTATACATTAATGTTTTAATATTTTAATTTATAAATTACAACATTGTTTTGATTATTTAATACTTTAATACAACAATGCATTTATTATTTTATATATCATTAATGTATTATTTAATATTTCTTTAATATATTGATATTAATATATTATTTCATCAATGTATTAATATATTATTACTTTATTAATGTTTTAATATAAGTTACTAATCTATAAATAATGTTTTATTCTAAATTAATATTTTAATATAATAATATATTAATATTAATATATTATTTCATTAATGTATTAATACAATTTACTAATCTATAAATAATATTTTAGTGTAAATTAATATTTTAATATAATAATGTAATATTTTAATGTACTTATTTTATAATGTATTATAAATATATATATTTTTGTTTAGGTATTATTAATATTTTATTACTTTAGTGTATTATTGTACTTTTATGTATTATTGTATTTTTAAATAATTTAATACTTTAATGATGTATGATTGTATTTTTAAATAGTTTAATACTTTAATGATGTATGGATGTTTTATTCATATAAATTAATAGTATTTTAGTGTATTATTTTTATTTTAAATAGCTTAATATTTTAATAATATATAGATTTTTTATTGATATATTAATTAATAATATTTTAATATTTTATTAAATATATTTATGTTTTATTAATGTATTAATTAATTAACTAATATTTTAAATGAATAATTTATAATGATGTATTTTTTTTTTTTGTTAATTTGTGTCGTTTTACCCGGTCTAAGCCACACCAACCCTTAACATGGTTGGACCCTTAACATGGTTGGATTTTTTGTCCTCGCAAGTTTCGAACTGGTGACTTTAACATCACAGAGTGGCTTAACAACACACTCCGTCACCGACTGTCCTACACCTCACGGACAATTTATAATGAGGCATTATTAATGTACTAATATTTTATTTATATTTAAATATATTAATACTTTATTTATATACTTTTAATTTATTACTTTTATGTCTATTTTATTATTTTATTAATGTATTAATAACTTAATATTGTTTTTTAAATGTATTACTTTATTAATATGTTAATATTTAATTAATGTATGGATAGTGTAAAATATATTAATACTTTAGTGTAATAATATAATAATTTAATGTTTTTATTTAAGTAATAATGAATTAATAGTATTTTAGTGTTATTATTTTAGAAATGGTACATTAGTTATGTATTAATATTTTATTACTTTAATATTTTTGAATATTTTAATAAGTTTTTAATATATGAATACTTTGTTTTTAAATGAATTAATATTTTATTAATGTATGATTGTAATAATTATTAATTTTGAAAAGCGTTAATGTTTAATTAATGTATTCTATTATTAACATTAACTAATTAATACATTAATAATTAATGCTTTATATTAATACATATTATTTATATTAATATTTTAATTTAGATGTAATAATTAATTAATATATTAATATTTTTTTACATTATTATTTTAATTTATACAAATTAATTAATACATTAATAATTAATACTTTACATTAATACATACAATTCATATTAATATTTTAATTTAGATGTAATAATTAATTAATAAATTAATATTTGTTACATTATTGCTTTTATTTATACATTAAATAAATTAATTCATTGGTCTATGATTCCTCTACTATGTATGTTGGAATCACTTAATTTGGAAAGGTGAAAAATGACACCAATTCTTATATCAATCACTTTTATAAAGTGAATGTTGCTAATTGTATTTGTTCAATTGATATTTAGTGATATATTTTTTGGTGGCTAGTTGTGATTATTTATATATAAATTAGAAAGATGAATTAAAAAACATTTTATATAAATTGTGTTGATAGTTTTAACATTTATTAAATAATCTTTTTATTTATCTTTAAATCAAGAATATGATTTAATATTTATAACTTTTTCATATTTAAAGATTCATAAATCTATTTATTTTTTTACATTTACTTAATAAGATTAATAAATTTTTAAATTAACTTATATAGAGGGTGGGAGGAAGATCCTTTATTAAAAAAATTATAATATATAAAGAGTGAGAGGGAGGCTTTATTAGAGAAATTATATTATAATTTCTCTAATAAAACCTCCCCTCCCACCAAGAGTATACCTAAAAAACAATAAAAATTACTTGACTTAAAACATTTCCTGTTAACTTTTTACAGAATTTCCATTTCCACCACTTTTTGCCATATCTCCCATACAACCACTGATCACACCTGTCAATTATTGAGGCAGGTGTGAAGCATGCCATGATGAACCTGGTAATGGTGGATGTGAGGCGTCATAATACTGGATTAGTAATGTTGGCGTTTCCATTAAGACTGGGATGGTAATGTTGTGTAATTGAATAACCCTGGGGTTTCCATTTAAGGTTGTGGGGATAATGTTGAGTAATTGAGATAAGCTTGGAGTGGTTTTCTAAATGGATAGAGCCTATTAGAGCCTATCATCCTTGCAAGTCACTTCGCAATGGTTGTGGTTCTCTTTCCCATCCATGTTACAAAAATCCACGTTCATTGAAAGCTTTTAAGCGATGTCTATCAAATACTACGAAATTCCCTCGAGAAACCGACTGGTACGTTTGGATCGAAAATAGAAAAATAATCACGTCTTGTCTATCACAGCCCCAACATTGCAAGCTCCACCATTCTGATTTATAGATGCTCTGTTGCAATTAAATTCAGAAGTGGCTCTTAAGAGAGGAGCTACATTATTGTCGAGGATCTTGGAAGAAAGGAGAGATTTAGTATAATAGCAGAAAAGAGCTCCTTAAAAAACGTGGTTAGAAAGCTGAGAAGATCCAACGCATTCGTAAGAATAATGAACTTCAATACCAAGAGACTTCATTGGAAACTATTATTGTTTAACGCTAAATAATTGAATATAATTTTTTTAGTTGTTTAGCTTTTTATTTTTTTGACAGTTTAAGGTTAAATAATTTTATTAAATTAATTATTGCCAATTATTAAGGCTAAATAATTATTTAATAGAATTATTGTAGAAGTTTAAATAATTAATTCTGTGAATTGAAATATCAAGTGTACTATATGTTTTTATTCAAATTAAAGTTAATTTATTTATTTTTTAACATTTACTTAATATGATTAAATTAACACAATCACAGTCATATAATCACATAATTGTAGTTAATTAACTCCCAAAAACATAATTAGTTTACAAACCTTAGCATAAACTTTAAATAAGTTTTGTATTTTATTTTTGTCATGTTTCGTCTTCAGAGAAGGGATGGAATGGAACATTGAGTATCGTGCAGCTATAATTATAATTCTGCCTCTCGTAGCAGCCTCGGTGTTGGTGATTTTATTTTTCAAGATGAAGTGGAGGAGTCATGACGAGTATCCACCCGTGGCTGCCACAATGGTGGATCACATCCTCAGCAGTGTTGTTTTCTGCTAGAATGCACTCAAACTATCTAAAATTTTACTCAAAACCAGACAGCAGAGATGCAGGCATGCAATAGTTATAATTGTTATTTCATTTCTCTCTCTCTTGTTTTTTTTCGTTTTTTTTTTCACTTAGGTAATGCTTTCCCTTGTTCAAATCCCAGAATAATAGTAGTGATTGACAGGAACAATTCTCTCTAACTGTATGCTATGTTTATGAGAACAACAATGGATTCCATACGCAACTTGGGATCTGGAATTTAAGTGAACAGCTTATCAAATACCATTGCTGCACCAGAGGCGTCTTTTGCAAAAGCTTTTGAAACTGCAAATACTATGCTTTTCGGGCATCATTTTGACCTTGTTTGAAAGACAAAAAGATACTTCAATATAGGATCCGAGGTCACCATAAAGAAAAGCATTAAAACAGTGGATAGTTTTGTCTACAATGCCATTGAGACCAAAAGACATGAAATCCCTCTCCAACATAACCATGTAAGTCAAAACCCACAATTAATCAAATGCTTGATTTGTTTTTTTCACATTTCCACTCTCTGCTAGTGCTGGTTAATTGCACTTGTCACAGTATTTCTCTGGATTTTTCTCAGTTGCTGCCATAAAGAGAGACAATAGATTTGGCTTTTCCTGTAAATATTTTTGACATAGAAACGAGGAGATAAGTACCAGCACTAGCAGAGAGTGGAAATGTGAAAAAAAAAAATCAAATATTTGACTAATTGTGGGCTTTGTCTTACATGGTTATGTTGGAGAGGGATTTCATGTAGATGCACAAGGAAAACAATATCTAAAATTCCAGGGGAAAACAATTATATGAAAAAATAATAATAATAATAAATAAATAAATATAACTGTTGCATGCATGGCAACATCTCTGTTTTCTGGTTTGTTCGATAATCTTTGAGTAAAATTTTAGATAGTTTGAATACATTCTCGCGGAAAACAACACTGCTGAGGATGTGATCCACCATTGTGGGAGCCACGGGTGGATACTCGTCATGACTCCTCCACTTTGTCTTGAAAAATAAAATCACCAACACCGAGGCTGCTATGAGAGGCAGAATTATAGTTATAGCTGCAGGATACTCCATGTTCCATTCCATCCGTTCTCTGAAGACGAAGACATGACAAAATTAAGATACAAACCCCCTTGTCTGAAGACGAAGACATGACAAAATTAAGATACAAACCCTAATTAAAGTTTATATTAGGGTTTGTAAATTAATTGTGGCTGTGCTAGTTCTTATTATATGTGTTGTGTTGAATTTCAAATGCAATGCAACACGCATATTACACGGAAACCCACGATTTTCACCATATTTAATTACATGGAAAGGAGACCCACTCGTGGCTAGACTTTAGAAACCCTCACTGTTGTCTAAGGAAAGGTTGCAGGTGGCGAGCGAGATTTGGTGTTGTAAGGCTGGGGTTGCATCCCACTCGGCAGTTTCCTTGTTAGATTTTGAGTATGATAGATTAAATTTTTTTTTTTATACGAGACATTATTTGGAAATAATGGAGTAAGAGTGAGTTGTAAGTGTGAGTTCTAAGAGTTAGTTGTAAAAGTAAGTTTGTAGTTGAGAGTCTAGTTGTTTTTGGTTTGCATGTAACTAACTCAGTGGAGTCTTTTCCTATTTAAAAATGTAATCAGTTTTTATTGAATAATAGAAAAGTAAGCTTAATTTCACTGTATGTTTGTTTTGCATATTTTATCTTAATATCAAAGTCACGGAGAGAAATGAATAAATTTTTGAAGGTCCGCAGGTCCCTCCGCACACTACTCAAACTTACTATTAGAAATTACAGTGCGGAAAGCCTTCGCGATTTCCGCAGCCAAGTAACGGGTGAGGTGCGGACTACATGCACTCTAATACTGGGTGAGGTGCGGAAACCCTTGTGTTTATGCAGGTCGTGTTCAAATCTTCCAAAAGCTGGTCGAGGGAAGAGGGCCGTGGAGTAAATCGTGAACAAATCGCGAGCAAATCGCGTGAGATCGAGAAGGTTGGTAGTATCCGAATTGCTATTTTTTGTTTTCCGATTTCTACTAATCTATCCACTACTGCGAAATCGAATATTGCCGAATAGCTTGCTGGAAGCGTTGCACTTGGAATGTGTGCGGATTTTATCGGGTAATTCGTTACATGGAGGGAGACCGATTTTATCGTTTGCAGGTCCGTGGGCGCTAGGGAGGCCGAAGAGGGAGGCCGATTTTATCGATTTTATAGTTTGTTTTCGTTTGCATACGTGGATATTTTCATGAAGCTTGAGGTTTGAGCGTGAATATTTGTATAAAGTTTGCATGCGACTGCAGAGGTCCGATCCATTCTCAAAAGAGTTTGCATGTGCATGGTTATAGTTTGAGGTTTAAGAACATTTGGAAAGCTTGAGGTATAAAGTTTTCTTATTAAAGATTATATATGGAGCATTGAAGTTTATTAAAGTGGATATTTTTTTAAATTAAATAAGAGAGGTTATTTTTTTAAATTAAATAAGAGAGGTGAAGTTTATGAAGTTTATTAAAAGTGGATTTTTTATTTAAAGTGGGTTTTAGTTTTGAAGTATAAAAAGTGGATATTTTGGATATTAAGGTGCATACATGATTTAGAGGTTGATATATGCATGTGAGGTGATGTTATGCTTTAAATGTGGATGCATGCATGATTTAAGTAGGTAGAGTTGGATCAACAGATCCAAAGGGAGAGCGACGAGTTGCTCAGCACAAGAGAAAACTCAACAGAAAGTTGCATATCCTTCGTGATTTACTTGTAGAGACTAAATTGCAGCGATGGTGAATCCGCTAGCGAAGACCTACCTCAACAAAGCCAACAAGTTAGATGGCTCGAATTTCATTAACTGGAAATTCAAGATGCAGACGCTCATGGAAGGCTATGGTGTCTGGAACATTGCAAAGGGAACTGAACTGAAACCTGATGCGGCTGCCGGTGCGACAACAACATAGATCCAAGATTGGGAGAAGTGCGAAAAAAAGGCACAGGTATTGTTGCACATGTCAGTTAAAGATAGCATAATTTCACATATTAGAGACGCTACAACTTTTGCTGCAACATGGACAACGCTTAAATCATTATATGAAACTAGCAACACAAATCACATTTTGTTTCTGAAAACTAAATTGCTAGGCATTAAAATGGATGGAAATGAATCTGTTAGTTCATTTTTGAGTCGTATTAAAGAGGTGAAAGACAAACTAATAAATATAGGGGAAATTGTTTCCAACACTGACTTGGTCACTATTACTTTAAATGGTATGCTAGAAGATTATCATATGTTCATAACAGGTCTCACAGTAAGGGAGAAACCTCCCATGTTTGAAGAACTAACAGGTATTTTGCTGCAAGAGGAAGAAATTCATGGTAATCTGAAGCCTCAGAATAAATATTTGGCACTGTGGTCAAATAAAAGATCTGGGAGAGGGAGATTAGGAGAAAGAGGCAGAGGAGGAAGTTCATGGCAGAGAGGCGGTTCATGGAAGAGAGGCAATTCATCGTAGAGAAGACAATATCCAAATCAAGGTATGCAATCCGATAGGAATGAGTCAAAGAGTTCTTTATATTGTGGTCAACCTGGACATATTGTTAAAGACTGACATAAGAAGAAAAGTGATGAGGCTAAAAATAAACCTAGAACACATTCAGGTCATTATGCAGAAAAATCATCAAATCGTGATCTCAGATTATTTATTGCTAGTGATGATATTGATGAACCCCCAAATTTTGAATCATAGGATCTTAGGCTATATGTGTATAACGCTGCTTTATCTACTGAAACGGATGATTTTGATGTCTGGTTTGTAGATTCTGGAGCATTAATACATATGACTTGTAATAAAAATTGGTATGCTAATTTCAAAGAAACACATAATGATGTCAGCATATATCTTGGAGATGACCGCGCTCATCAGATCAAGGGATATGGAGACATTCCTGTGACATTGTCGAATGGTATTGTTCATCACATTCATAATGTAGTGTATGTGCCATGAATAAATAAAAATTTGATCTCTGTGTCCACCATTACAGATCAAAACTTGAAGGTTGAATTCCTCAAGAATTATTGCATAATGAAGGATCTGTTGGACCATTTCCAAACTGTTGCAACGGGAGTCAGAGAAGGAGGCCTATACAAACTTGTTGTTACCAGCAAAGCACATCACGCATTGACTTCTGCAACTATTCCAACATAGATTCTTTAGCATCAAAGGTATGGACACATCAATCATCCTGATTTATTGTTATTAGAAAAGAAGAATATGGTTGAAGGACCTCCCATGTTAAAGAATGAAAAGGTTGCATGTGATGGATGTGCATTAGGAAAGATGCACAAAGATGAATTCCCCTCTAATCTTGATAGGAAAAAGAGAGATGTGTTAGATCTTGTATATGCTAATGTTTGTGGGCCTATGCAGACTAGGTCTTTAGGAGGTGCATTTTACTTTCTGTTATTTATTGATGATTGCACGAGATACACATCGGTTTACTTCCTTAGACAAAAAAGTGATGTTTTCGAGTACTTAAGGAATTCAGAACCATTGTGGAAAAGCAAACGGGAAAATCCATCAAAATACTCCTTTCAAATCACGGGGGAGAGTATAAATCAGGAGACTTCAACAAATATTGCAAAGATCATGGAATAGTACAACAGTTTATAGTACTTCACATTTCACAGCAGAATGGAGTCATTGAAAGGAAAAACAGAACTCTGGTAGAGTGTGCATGCAGTATGATGAAAGGAAAGAATCTCTCAAATTCATTTTGGGCTGAAGCTATAAATACTGCAGTTTATTTAAAGAATAGAAGTCCAACAAGGTGTCTTGATAATGTTACTCTTTTTGAGGCCTTGTATGGTTCCAAACCTGCAGTTCATAATTTGAAAGTATTTGGGTGTAAATATTTTGTTCATATTCCAAAGGAGAATAGGAGGAAATTGGATGCTAAAGCCATTAAATATATTTTCATTGGGTACTGTTCTGAATTTAAAGCATACAAACTATTTGATCATGCTACTCACAAAGTATTTGCAAGTAGAGATGTACTTTTCCATGATCAGGAAACAGGAAATCCTGATGACAATAGTCATGAGGAATGGCAGAGACTTCTTGATGAAGGAGTTAAATAAGAGAAGCAACATCAACAACCCACACAACAACAACCATCCCCACAGTGATAGCAGCAGCAACAAGAAGAAGAAGGACTCGGTGATAAGGACAATTCAAGTAGTCATAGTTCACCTTGAGGTGAAGACAGATCTTCACAAAGTGGGGAGGAAGGTAATCAGTTGAGAAGATCTTCATGGCATATTCTTCTTCATGAGAGCTATAAAGACTATGCCCTAATGAGTAGCATTCCAAATGTCATAGAACCCATGAGTTTTGATGAACTTAATGAACATGATGAATGGAAAAATGCAATGGAGGAAGAATATGAATCTATAATGAAAAACAATACTCGGGAATTGATTGAATTGCCTAAACATAAGAAGACCATTGGATGCAAATGGATATACAAACCCAAGCTTAAATCAGATGGTAGTATAGATAAGTATAAGGCTAGACTGGTTGCAAAGGGGTATTCACAAACATAAGATATTGATTATGTTGAAACATTTGCACCAGTAGCTAAATTGAATACTATCAGAATGTTAATTGCTTTAGCTACAAAGTACCATTGGAAGCTACACCAGTTAGATGTTAAATATGCATTTTTGAATGGTGAGTTAAAGGAAGAGGTTTACCTTAATCAACCTGAAGGGTTTTTCGAAAAAGGGCAGGAACACTTAGTGTGTAGGTTAGAGAAAGCATTGTATGGACTAAAACATGCACCTAGGTCATGGTATGAGAAGATAGACTCTTTCTTTCTTCAACAGGGTTTTATGAGGAGCAAAAGTGATCCAAATCTATATATCGAATTTGATGAGCAGGAGTATATAGTATTGATTTCCTTATATGTTGATGATTTAATAAGTACAGGAAATGAAGAGAAATTGATTAATGAAATCAAGGAACAATTGTCACGAGTATTTGAAATGAAAGATCTTGGTGAGTTACATTACTTCCTAGGTCTTGAAGTTTGGAGAAATGCAGGCCAAAATTTAGTTTGTCAGAGTAAGTATATCAGAGAAATACTTAAGAGATTTAAAATGGATCAGTGTAAGTCTTCTAATGTTCCCATGAAGTAGAATGTGAAACTTTCTTGTGATGATGGTTTGAAGTCAGTGAATAACACTGTGTATAGACATATGGTGGGTAGTCTGAATTATCTCACCACAACCATATCTAATATTTCATATTTTTTGAGTGTGTTAAGTCAGTTTATGGTGAAACCTCATGAAATCTATTGGAATGAAACAAAGGAAATACTCAGATATCTAAAAGAAACACTTGATTATGGTATTAAATATACTGATGCATCTGATATTGAGTTGACAGATTACTTAGATTTTGATTGGGCTGGAAATCTGGATGATTGAAGATCAACCAATGGATATGCATTTGCCATTGGATCTGGGGTTTTTTCATGGAGCAGTATAAAATAGCCTACTGTATCTTTGTCTTCTACTGAAGCAAAATATAAAGCCTTGTGTGTAGCAACTTGTGAAGTTGTTTGGTTAAGAATACTTCTTCAAGATGTTGGAGAAGAACAAAAGGAGCCTACTATGATCAAATGTGATAATCAAAGTTCAATAAGTATTGCGAAGAATCCGTTTTTTCATGTAAGGACAAAGCATGTTGAAGCTCAGTTTCATTTTGTTAGAGAAAAGTTGCAGTCAAATGAAATAGCTCTTATGTATTGTAATACTAGTGAAAATGTTGATATTTTCACTAAGCCTCTTGAAAAGATTAAGTTTGAGATGTTTAGGGAGATGTTAGGTGTAGAAGTCAATTCATTCTACATTAAGGGGGAGACTTGGAAATAATGGAGTAAGAGTCAGTTCTAAGAGTCAGTTCATAGCTGAGAGTCTAGGTGTCTTTGGTTTGCATGTAACTGACTCAGTAGAGTCTTTTCCTAGTTAAGAATGTAATCAGTCTTCATTGAATAATAGAGAAGTGAGCGTAGCCTCACAATGTGTTTTTTTTGCATATTTTATCTACATTTGTGGAATTTCCAAGTAATCCTTTAGATGTTGTTTCCTTTTGTGTTTGTGTGCTAGCGAATATCTCATAGTCATGAATTATGTGTGTATGTACGTGGAAAGTGGGGAGTGGCGATGAGCATATTTGCTATCAATATGGAAAATAGGTTTCATCCAGGGAAGGCCCATATTTTTCCTATTTTTATTAGTTTGGAGACCCTCTTTTCAACAAAGGTTTGAGTTACATCATTACTCATGGTTGATTATACTCTAAGCGTTCTCTCTCCCTCTTATAATGCACAATGATAGATCCATATATTTAGGCTTCCCATTTGAATCCAAGCAACATAGGTTTAAAAAAGGACAGGATCCATATATTTACGCTTCCCATTTGAATGCAAGCAACATAGGTTTAAAAAAGGACATTCATGTTGTGCCCTTTTACTACTAGAACCACATAAGGTTTTCTTATATACTTATAAGGACATTTTTCTTTTGTATGTGCTAAGGTCAATTGGTCTATCAAACCTTAAGAAGGTAAGAGATTACTTTGATTTATTTAAAATTGTATTTCTATGTCAAAAAAAGATTGAGAGAAGTGTTCCAAGATCACCATAATTCTTATGACATAGGAGGTTAGGAAGATCTATATTGTGGAAAATATTTTTAAATTGGGATTTAATATGGGTATATGCAAGAAAATCTAAGAGGAAGTTGTTTTCATCTCCTACCCACTTAGTCTCACAAAGAAGGTAGATTGTTTCATCCCACGGTGTTTTGGGAGTTGTCTAACGCCTAGTTTCACTATGTAGCTCATGAGACTTTGTTATTATTTTAGCAATGCTGATTTTCTTCTTTGCACTTCAAAACAATGAGAGGTAATTTTGATGTTATAAATTAGGGTTGACCACCTCCTTGTAGTATCTTAATTTCTTTTTCTCCACTAATTCTATATAACACCCCATATTCTACTTAAATTTAGAAGTGATAATATTTGTAATGTTATCGATATTCTACATGATGTCTTCTTCTTATATTCCCCATTGATTTAGCCAATATTTGGTATTTTTATGTCGTCCTATGTTAAGTCTCTAGTGGAATCTCTAGTGGTTTTGGCTAGAGTTTGAAGCAATTTTTCGGAGCCTCTTGTCATCCATGTTGTTTATATTTTTCTTCTATGTTAGGTATCTAATCATAGCAATTGTCTTAATGGGGGAAATGATTTCTTCTATGCAAAGGATAGGATAGAGTATATTTACCTTAATTTTGACATTATAAGTTATAAAATTCTTTTGGATATGTTATATGCTTCTCGAGAATTATCTAGATACTATGTAACCCCAAACTTCACATCCATAACATATAACCAGAGTGACGAGCGTATGAAAGAGGAGGTTTATTTTATCCCAAATCCAAAGGTCTGTTGATTTACAATTGTTTTCAAGCCTAGAGTAACCTTTCCACCCTCCATTTATCGCTTTTTCAATGTTATAGTTACAATTGATCTTGTGGTGGATATTGATTCCAACATATTTGTATGAAGGAACTTTGTCCAAGCTATTGTTGTCATAAAAAAAGTATCGTAGGTCATGCCTTTGGATTCAATTATCATAACTTTTGGTTTTGTCATGTTCACAATAATGTTAATGCTAGAGAAGAAGTTTTTAAGGATTATTGGTTGCTTACCTAGGCCATAGGGACTCTTCACCATAAGAACAATATCATCGGCCTAAAGAAGTAGGATAATGACTATAATAGTGAGATTTAGGCCAACTCATCCTCCATCCTCCAAACAATCTTGTAACTTATCAATATAAATTCTAAAAAGGGTAGGGGATAGGGGACAACCTTGCTTGACTCCTATATTACAATTAATTTCTTCCGACCAACCCTCAGTGTTCCTAAACTTGGAAATAACTTTCTTACATAGCCTTACTACACAAGCTCTTAACTCAAAGTGGAATTTAAACTCTTCTAACCTATTCAAGAGGTTACTCTTAGCATAGTGTCAAAACAATTTCTAAAATCAACGAAACAACAAATGATATCATTTTTATCTTTATGGAACTCCTCTTCAATGATCCTAAATGTAACAATGTGGTCCAGACTGGAATGCTGGCCTTTAGAACTAGCCTAACCTATACCTCGTTTTTCATGGATTTCTATCCATATACCAATATTTTTCTCCAAAATAATTCTTTATAGCTTATCTAAAATGGAGCTAATCATAATGGTCCTATAATTAGAGGAACTTATTTTGTCCCTGATTTTAACAATTTAAGATCTTATCTATGTGAGGGATGAGGATAGGTCCTCCAATTTTTAATATTTCATCCTGGTAACTTTCGGTGTCCTTAGGTTTTCCTTTTGAGAGTCACTTAACCCCAAACTTAATGTCTTTTATAGAAAACAATTCATCCTTTGTAGAGCTATTTGGCATGTTCTTCATGACATTAGGGGATGAATACAATATTTAAGGTATAAATTTCAATCCTTTAATGGAATCTTATTATTTGAGTTATAATTTACCTCGATAATTTCTTAGGATCTATTTTAAATAGGTGCAAAAGATTCTCTTTCTTTTTATTTATATATATTTTTTCTTTCCTTTAATTAATATTTTGTATCTATTTATTTTATCAGATTTTAAAGATGCATCAGAAGCATCCCTAATGGATTTTATTGAAATTTTTCATTCATTATCAAATCAAGCGTTAGTTCTATTGTTTTTATTTTTACATGACACCTAAATAGACAAATTTTTAATTGAATTAGAGAGGGGTGTTGTAAAATTCATATAGTAAACTTCAATATATTTATGATATGATATGGTCCATAAATCATTTCTTAAGTATTTTAAGAAGAGATAAACTTGTCAAAAATTAAATTCCTTTGGCTTTCATAGTGCTCCTCAACAAATATTTTGTGAATGGTACAGTTAAGAGTTAGGGTTATATGTCTATGATCAGAGTCAGGTTTTTGGTCATCTAAAAGATCAAAGTTAACTATTTGGTTGTTCATGGAGATATTTGATATTACATAATGAACAACACTACTACCCAACCCATGGATACAAGTAATCCTCTTAAAATTTGGAAACTTCTATAGAAAATTGCAAATCATTAAATCTTGAGAACTACAGAACATGCGTAACTCAGTACCAAAAAAAATATCAATCAGGTCGTCAGAGTTTGTTTTGTAAATTTTAGATAAAACAAGGTCCTCATATAGCCAAAGAGGATTGGGGTTTGAGTCTGTTATCTCCTCAAATAAATTGGTCAAATTTATTTTATTAGGTGATAGGAAAGTCATTAGTTGAAGCATTTTATATTTTTAAGTCTTTTAAAAAGAGCTTTGGGCTTGTATTTCATAAGAACTCTTGAGTCAACACTTTATTTGTAAAATAATTCAGAAGAAAGGTTTCATTGGCTAAGGGATATGTTCTAAAACGTTGTAATCCACCGAAAGAATTAACTTTCGGTAGCTAAAATCTCAATTTTGGGGCGCTCCAAACCACCGAAATCCCAGGTTTTTCAAACTATAAACTGCCTTGGAAAACTCAATTTTCTCAGCCATGGGAGAGGTCATTTTACACACTCAGATAGTCTATTGAGAACTAGACGTCCTAATATTTCCAATGGTACTTTCAGATATTCATTTGAAGCTCGAGAACGCAGTCAAAATTCCCCTGCAAGATGAGGCTTTGTTTTTCAGAAATGTGGCGTTTCTACTGTGTTGAGTCATCATTTTCAAATGATGATTCTGAGCGATTGGAGGATCATTTTGAAAAACTATCAGAGGATTTTGTGCCTAACATGTCAAAGAACAATAACCGCTTTTGTTTTATACACAGGTTTCATATATGTGGATAACCGAATCCATATCTGAGCCCCGGTTTTCAGTAGTCTGGCCCAATTTTTGTGGCAGGCAGTTTCAGAAATTGATTGTAATTGATTGTTATCTTTGGGATTTCGGAAGATTTGGAGCTGCTTTGACATCATCATTTGAATAAATGATGAAGATGTCAAATACTTTGAAGATCATCATGATAAGGGTTTGACCCTTAAGATAGGATTTAATCCTAATTTTGTGATTTGTTTTGATTTTCTATTTTTAGCATAACAGATCCATACTTTCAAGATCTAGAACAGTATTGTAAAGGGTATAAAGTGTGCAAGTTTGTAGACTAAGGGTTCGAGTTTGGAGACTAGACCATATTTTTATTGTACTATACCTTTAACATATAATACAGATACACAAGTTTCTTTCACTGTTAATGTCGGATTACCATCTTCTCTCTTTTCCTGTACTTTGGACGATTACTGCTATCTAAGTTTGTCTAGTTGCAAATGAATCTCATCTCATTGGTAAACTCATAAACATTGATTTAATAGTAATATGTACTATCTTTATTCATCCCATCACATAGGTGTTTTGGTTGATAAATATAGTCTTTCTTCACCCATCAATTCAGTTATTTATCTGATTATTAACTTTTATTTATCTAGTTATATATATTTAAGTCTCTTGAATCTGAACCATTTTTTTAGTTATCCCATTTGATTAAACATACACGGAAAAACAAAACATATTTTAAGTTACCAGGCTTCTTCGAGTCACAACCTAGAAGAACTCCTGGAGTGATAACAAATTGGTGTCGCTACTAGGGAGAGGAGATTGAATCCAGCTTCTCTGGGAGATGACACAGATCCATCTTTTATGATAGACAAAGTCTGGACACTTTTTGGTTGTGATCATCTATCTAGTGAATCCATGAAGGGAAAATTCAGTGGCGACTCCATTGTTCAGAAATCTGTTGATGACTCCACTGGTATGAAATGAACAAGAGGTATGCATTTTGCAATTTCTCAATTATTTATGGTTATCCTCATCCATTACCTAGTAGAGATGAGTGGGAAAATAGTCTTCCCATATTTCGAGGAGAAGAGTGGGAAGTGCCAACTGAACACTTGTTGGATTTTCATGACTTTATTCATCGGCTTGAAATTGTACATGAGGATGTTCAAATTAATTTTTTCATGTATTCATTAGAGGGGATTACTCTTGACTGGTGCCGGTCTCTTTCAAATGTAAGTGTTAGTTGTTTGACATTTTTTCATACAACCTTCAATTCCTTTTGTAAAGAGTATTTTCTAGTTGAACATGTTTTTGAAGGATGTTGTGAAGAGTTTTCTTCATTTCATAAAGATTTTAATTGTCACAAAAATCAGATTTGTGATAAAGCTTTTATTATAGAAGAAGACATTTACCATGAATATCAACATGTTTTTTTTTAATATTTTGATGTCAAAGAACAAGGGTATACATCAGCAGAGGAAAGTTATAGATCTAAGTTACAGTCATATGGTATAGAAGAACTTATCCGTCACAATCTGCAACAACTCTCTGATATCTTTCACAGGGAGGTGCTTTCTCATAAAAATGAACTAGAAATGGATAATAAAGGAGCTGAACACTCTATTACTATCATTAAGTATGATCATTATGAATCTGAGGAGTTGGTTTATCTAGCTAAACATGGAGATGATCAGCTATGTGTTGGTTAAATGTTCATTGAAATCAGTAAGGGTAGTCCACAGTTTTCAGATTTGCAAATCAAGGAAAGATGCAGTTACCATGAACATGATTTTCAGGAACCATCTAATCTCCAACTAGAATATCAGGAGGACTCTCTTTCTCCTTATGTATCTTTGGTTTTAAATTTTGATGGAAACGTTGATAATGATGAGAAAGAAGGTTATTTTTTTCCAAATTTGTTTCAAGATCATATTGCTGATAATTCTATGCAAGAATCTTCATCTCTATTATTACGATTTGATCCAGATATCCCCATATTTGACAAATATAGTGATGAGGAGGAAGATTTTAAAGTTTATGAGGGTTTTTTTACTAATAAAATCTCATCTAGTTCTACTCTTCATAAAAAATTTGATCAGAAATGTATCCATGTTATGACTGATGACAGTTGTGAGTCTGTTTTTCAAAATTCCAATGAAGATCTTTCTAGTTTTGACATATCTGCCAAAGTGGTCATTATTGGAGAGATTAGTCATCAATTTCTTCGTGATACATCTTTTAAGACTCATTTTTCATTTGATCATTATCAATACAATGTTGTAGAAGATGAAGGACATATCTCTTCTTCTCTCTTAAAAATTGTTAGTTGTAATGGGCCGGCACATCATAGAGATAAATTTGAATCACAGGGATATAGCCAAGGGGAGAAGATAATTTTAGATCATCAGTTGATCATGCAAGTTTTTCTGACATAGGTCAAGCAGTGTACATTCAAGATTGAGATCAAGGAAGGCAACCAACAGCAGAATTTCAGTTTACAGTTGGAACAACATCTTAAAGAGGTATCTCTTGGTGAATTTGATGACCCTATTGTTGACCATTTGGAGTCTATGAGCATCATAAATTTCAAAATATTTTTTTCAAATGAAGGATGTTTTTTTCATATTTTTAAATTACAGTTCTGCATGCTATGGTTTCCTATACTTTTTGGATCCATATCAAGAATTTTATCCGTAGATCAGTTTCTTACATGGATTCATTGGAAGCATGATTTTACTTGATCAAGAGCAATGCAGTTGGTTAGCGTAGCAGTAGGCAGAATAATAAGATCGCCATACGAGCATATAGATTCCTTTTAGTTGTTGTATTGTTAAATAAGTAGAACAGATTGCAGGTTTGCAGAGAATGGTTGACTATTGACTCCATGCCCAGTGGAATACTAGAGTCTGGTTTTATTCTGAGTTTTGTTTTTTCCAGGAAAGGCATCAGGTCTGTGGTTCTTGAAACCTCACAAGGAGGATTTTCATCCCCAATAGGATCCATATGTTATCTCCTCAAATAATTTGGTCAATTTTATTTTATTAGGTGATAGGAAAGTCATTAGATGAAGCATTTTATATTTTTAAGTCTTTTAAAAAGAGCTTTCGACTTGTATTTCATAAGAACTCTTGAGTCGACGCTTTATTTGTAAAACAATTCAAAAGACAAGTTTCGATGGCTAAGGGCTATGTTCTAAAACGTTGTAATCCACCGAAATCATTAACTTTCGGCAACTAAAATCACAATTTTGGGGTGCTCTAAACCAACGAAATTGTAGGGTTTTCAAACTATTAACTGCCTTGGGAAAAATCAATTTTCTCAGTTGTGGATAGGTTGTTTTACACGCTCAAATAGTCTATTCAAAACTAGAAAACCTAATATTTCAAATGGCACTTTCAGATATGCATTTTGGAGCTTAGGAATGCAGTCAAAAGTCCCCTGCAAGATGAGGCTGGATTTTCAAAAATGTGGTGTTTCTACTGTGTTGAGTCATCATTTTCAAATGATCATTCTGAGCGACTAGAGGATCATTTTGAGAAACCGTCGAAGGTATTTGCGCCTAACATGTAAAATAAAAATAGACTCTTTTGGTTTATCCATAGGTGTCACAGATGTGGAGAAACGAATCGATCTCTGAGCCCCAGTTTTCAGTAGTCTGGCCCAATTTTTGTGGCAGGTAGTTTCAGAAATTGATTGCAACTAATTGTTATCTTTGGGATTTGGGAAGATTTTGATCTTCTTTGACATCATTATTTGAATAAATGTTGAAGATGTCAAATAATTTGAAGATCATAATGATAAGGGTTTGACCCTTAAGATAGGATTTAATCCTAATTTTATAAACTGTTTTTATTTTCTATTTTTAGCATAACATATCCATACTTTCAGGATCTAGAACAGTATTGTAAAGGTTGTAAAGCCTGTAAATTTTATAGAATAAGGGTTTGAGTCTAGAGATTAGACCATACTACTATTGTACTATACATTTTGCATATAATACAGATACACAAGTTTCTTTCACTGTTAATGTGAGATTGCCATCTTCTCTCTTTTCCTATACTTTGGATGATTATTGTTATCTAAGTTTGTCTAGTTGCAAATGACTATTATCTCATTAGTCAAATCATAAAAATTGATTTAATAGTAATATGTACTATCTTTATTCATCCCATCACATAGGTGTTCTGGTTGATAAATATAGTCTTTCTTCACCCATCAGTTCAACTATTTATCTGATTATTGACTTTTGAAAGCATTGTCTCATCTAGTTATATATATTTAAGTCTCTTGAATCTGAACCATTTGTTTAGTTATCCCATTTGATTCAACATACACAGAAAACCAAAACATATTTTAAGTTACCAGGATTCTTCGAGTCAAAACCAAGAAGGACTCCTGGAGTGATAACAAATTGGCATCGCTGCCAGGGAGAGGAGATTGAAGCTATCTTCCCTGGGAGATGATAGAGATCCATCTTTGATGATAGACAAAGTCTGGACACTTTTCGGTTTTGATCATCTATCTGGCGACTCCATGTGTTGGATCATGTTGTCATTGATGCCAATGGTTTGTCATTGATGCCAATGGTTTGATTACTTGGGAGATTGTTGGATCATATGTCATTGATGTAAATGGTTTGGTTTGATTGATGTCATTGGTTGATGTCAAGTAATTG
>ML777135.1:479290-539648 GCA_009831015.1 Picea engelmannii | reverse complement strand
TACATGGTTGGATGCACTTGTTTATGGTACAGGTTGATTACAGGTTGTTTGGCATAGGTTGGTGCATGGTTGATGCTCTTGTTTATGGTACAGATTGATATATGTTGAGGATTGTTGCCTCATATCAGTTGGTGCTGAGAATGCAAGCTGAGTATTACATATAGAGATGGTTCTCTTGTAGAGTTGTACTCTATTCAGTTGTTGCTGATAAACCCCAAGGATTGTAGTCCGTAATAAAAAGAAAATTGTACATACATCTTGTGTTCTTTGTGTTGATTGTGGTGATGACTTGTTGATGATATATTGTTGATATATGTTGTTGATATGTGCTCACATCTAACTGGTTATAAATGACAATAATGGGTAATGAATAAATGTTGAATGCTAATTGATGAGTTTTTGTGCAAGAGGGAAGTTTTGAGAAAAAGAGCTCCACACTCATTCACCCCCCCTCTAAGTGTGGTAGGTGTGGCCAACACCATGAAGGGCGAATTCAGTGGCGACTCCATTGTTCAAAAATCTGTTGATGACTCCATTGGTATGAAATGAATAAGAGGTATGCATTTTGAAATTTCTCAATTATCTCTGGTTACCCTCAGCCAGTACCTAGTAGAGATGAATGGGAGAATAGTCTTCCCAGATTTCGAGGAGATGAGTGGGACGTTCCAACTGAACACTTGTTGGATTTTCATGAATTTATTCATCGACTTGAAATTGTACACGAGGATGTTCAAATTAAGATTTTCATGTATTCATTAGAGGAGATTGCTCTTGAATGGTGTTGGTCTCTTCCAAATGCAAGTGTTATCTCTTTAAAATGTTTTCATACAACCTTAAATTCCTTTTGTAAAGAGTATTTTCCATTTGAACATCTTTTTGAAGGATGTTGTGAAAAGTTTTCTTCGTTTCATAAATATTTTTCTTCTCACAAAAATTAGTTTTGTGATAAATATTTTATTATAGAAGAAGACATTTACCATGAAGATCAATATGTTTTTTTTTAATATTATGATGTCAAAGAACAAGGGTATACATCAATAAAGAAAATTTATAGATATGAGTTACAGTCATATGGTAAAGAATAACATATCCCTCACAATTTGCAACAGCTCTCTGATATCTTTCATAGTGAGGTGCTTTATCATAAAGGAGATGAACACTCTCTTACTATCATTAAGTCTGATCATTATGAATCTGAAGAGTTGGTTTCTGTTATCACTCCAAGAGTCTTTCCCTGACTGAAAAGGGAATGAGCCTGGTAACTTAACTTATTCTCTCAATGTTTACTCAAGTGGATCAAGTCAGGTGACTAATACAAGGTTTAATCAATAAAAACATGCATATACATAATCATATAGATAAGGATTTTAGCTAACTCTGTTCAGAGGATTTAATAAAGGTGAATGTGTGGAGAGATCTTATATTATCAGCAGAAACATAGATAAACAATATATATGAATGGCCAATATAATAAGCAATGAATACTTGTAAAGTTTAGTTTATCAATGTAATGACAAGATGATAGTTCGCAGACACTAGATAATCATAAGACATGAAATAAATCATTCATATACAAGCATAGAATGGACAAAAGGCAAATTTGAACATTATAGGCAAAAGAAGCTTATATTATAAAATGCTATGAGAAGTTTGGGAGTACAAGCAATGTATAATCCCCAAAGTTGGACCCCCTTTAGTCTATACAACTTATAGGATTTATAGACTTTACAAGTTGTTTGAGATCCTCAAAATATGCATCTGATAACCTCTTCTCCTATCTCAAATTTGAATCTGTGAGGTGGCTAGAAAAGACAAAAATTTCTGGAAATATGCTTCTCAAAGATTGACACATATCTATCAAACCCAAACTGATGTGTACAAACTGGAAGAGGATTTTGTATATTGGTTTGTTTTGAGAAACAACCTCTCTCATTTATTTGATATTCATTTTCGTTTTCCCAGGATCTACATTTCAAAAACATGTGTCAAACAAAGAAATTCTAAGATCCGAAAATTAGGGCTCAGAGATGAATTTGATTCTCCCAATATATGGCACTTGTTGGAAAAATGAGAGAGTTTATTGTTATTTGACATGTTATAAACAAAACCCTCTACCCATTTCTCAAAATGGTTTTCGAGTCGTTCAGAATCATCATTTGAACATGATGACTCAGCGCAGTAAAAACAATTTTTTATGCACTTTCGGTGGCTAAAATAGCCTCAAATTTCGGTTTAAGCTACTGAAACCTAGGGATTTCGGTTTAAGCTACTGAAACCTAGGGATTTCGGTGGCTTAGAATCCCTTTTGGGAAGGCGCTTAGCCACCAAAACCTGATTTTTGTCTTTTTTGAAATAAAATCCAAATCCAATGTTTTTCAATCTTTATTTAAGGCTCTAAAAAATGAACCTTTAAAAATTTAGAAATGTATTTTTCAATGACTTCCTATCACCTAAATAAACAAATTTGAATATGTTATCTGAGGAGATAACATCTGGCTCCTTCTGAGGATGAAAAACTCCCTGTGAGGTTTCCAAGAACCTAGTAGTTCCAATCGCCTTTAGCATTGGGCATGGAGTCATCTGGCTTATACAACTAATCTTTTGCAAACCTGTAACTTTCCTGTAGCATTTACCATTGGGCTATGGAGTCATTTGTCCTTTAGAAATGATCCCCTACAAACCTGTAGTCTGTGTGTAGCCCGCCTGTAGCCTTTACAAAAGACATCTAGATCCTAGAAAACTGGATCAAATTTACTTAAAATGGAAAGTCAAAAATAGTTCCAAGAGAATAGGAAAAGATCCTATTTACTAGGTCAACTCCTTATCTCAATTATCTTCATGTCCTTCAAAATCTTCGATAGCTTCAATAGATCCTTAGAGACTGATAGAGAATCGAAATTGCCACCTTTACCCAAAATATAGTTTTTTGCCAAAATTATGTAGCAAATTTAATATTCTCCTCTTGCTGGCACATTTTAAAACTAGAAGAGAAACCCAAAAATGATGCCTTTAATTATTATCTATCATTATAAAACATCCTCGAGGCATATGGATTAGAAAATCTCGAATCTTTGCGAAAATGGTAGCTTTCTGCCCTATTCTGTGCTTTCGGTGGCTAGGAGAGCCAAAATCCATGCATGTAAGCCACTGAAAGCTCCTCTTTCGGTAGCTAATGAATAGTTGAAATGTCCGCCTAAGCCACCAAAAATTCTTCTTTATAGCAGTTGACAAAATTTGCAAAAATTCATTTTCTCTTAACTTACTGATCTTTAAGGCTGCTCCTTTAAGTCTTCTGCAGTGACCATGTGACCTCTAACAACTTGCACAACTTGCGTTTTGATTAATAATATACCCAGAAATGATACTACAAGCTAATAGTGATTGGTTACAGTCCAATCAAATAGTCAATGCTACCTCTATTTTAGATATTGATGCATTAGAAAGTATATGAACATATTCAGATATCACAGTTCTCTGCGTATATCTAGTTTCACCTTTGAACATTTATGTAATCATACATTCCCTTTCCATATTTGTGCACGAACTATGGGCTTTCCAAACCGTTGAAGACAAAGATGTCTCTTTTAACTGTGTTCTATTTATTCATGAAATCAATCAACTAAAAAAAGAAAGTCTACTTGCTCATAGGACAAGCTTATTATCTCTGCCTACTCCTACTCTAACCAGATTTGCAAATTAATTAAGTGAAGGTTGAATTCCATAGCATCCATTCAAGTAACTTTAAAATTGAAAGGACCTTGTCTTTGTCACCGATCAATAGATGATTTCTGAAATGTAATAATAGTGATAAGAACTCATTCAAGAAGCCATACTCACCCAAAAACATGTGCAAGCTAAGGAAATATGAAATTTTTGGGTTCTCTGGAAAGTATGATTCCATGAAGGTTGCCATGAGATCTTTGAAAGGAATATCAAAAACATGTTGATCCATAAAAAAATCTTGCTCAACCATAACTGTTCCTTTGCTAGAAGACTGATCACTTTCTGGTTCTCTTGAGATCAACTTGTGATCATCAAAAACTACAATTTCCTCATCAGAATAATTCTCAAAAGATGATGATGGAGCAATGCTTAAATGACAAGGACTATGATAAGCAAGGAACATGTAATTTCCTATGAAATCATTGGTTACCATAGATTCATTTTGATCTACAAACTGATCATAAACTTCAGACTCATACCTGTGTCTGGAGTACTTTGAAAATGTTGAAGAGCTCAGTTATGAATTTCAAATGAGCTCATGCGCTTGCTATTGTTCTAGATACGATTTGCCTTCATTACCTTCCTGTTCAAAATCTGATTTGTACTGACATTCTTCTTACTCATTTGCATGTGGATTTTCAAATTCAACCTGCTCTTGGATCCTCCTAGAAACACGGATGTTCTCCTCCACTCCTTGAGCATCTTCAAACAACTGTGTTAAGGATGAGGACTTCCTTTCCAACAAGAGAAGAACTAAATCTGAATGTTGAGCCATAACATAGTACAACATGGCAACCATCTCAGTGGGTTGGATCTCCAAAGGCATGTCATGATAAATGCGGTAGAACCTTCGATTGAAGACAGACAAAGATTCATCCGGCTCTCTTTTCAAAGCATGAAAATCAACAAAGTAAGAATCTAATGATTTGTTCTTTCACCAATACTTCAAGAAAACATTAGAGAACTAGATCCATGAGCCAATAGAATCAAATCGCATACCCTTAAACCATACAGCAATGTCTCTGATCAAGGACATGGAGAAAAATATCATAATCACATCTTCATGAACAATTTCAAATCGCTCAACAAAATCCTCAAAGGATTCCAAGTACCTCTCAGCTGAAACTTTTTCTCTCTAGACAATTATGGAAGATATTCATAATAGTCAAGAGGATAAGGATGAAGGAGATAGGGCAGCCTCAAAGGTTTGAGCATCTTTAACCTGATCTTAATTTGAAAAGTAGTGGGCTGATTATGAGAGCTAACATGTTGATGACAAGGATCAACAATAATGCCATAGTGTGTTGAGCTATGGATAGGGTTTGAATCAGTTTGGACTTCTGTAAGGTTACATGGTTGATCAAATTCAAGGGAGATTTGAATACAATGATCATCGTTATGAACATGCTGAGGTATAGGTACTAAATCAACATATACAATATTGGCAGTATGCATATCTTCTTCTTCTAAAGACGGATATATGCAAGAAGTATGATGATTTTATGAATATACAAAACATAAAATAATTCTCTTTACATACAAAGGGAACAGCATGAAAGAGTTGATAAAAAACAACAATAGTTCATGAAGCAGTCTAATGAACTGATACTTGGATTTGGAATTCATCCTCTTCATCTTCTGTCAATCAAATCTTCCCTAGTGGAGTCTTTGATCGTGGAGTCACCAGGCAGATGATACAGTCAATTATGTGTCCTCCTTTTGTCTGCCATCAAAATTCAGATCTATGTTGTTCTTCCCAAGGAAGAGTGCTTCATGTCGTTTCCCGACAATGACGCCAATTTGTTATCACTCCAGGAGTCTTTCCCTGACTAAAAAGGGAATGAGCCTGGTAACTTAAATTATTCTCTCAATGTTTACTCAAGTGGATCAAATTGGGTGACTGATACAAGGTTTACTCAATCAAAACATGCATAAACATAATCATATAGACAAGGCTTTTAGCTAACTCTGTTCAGAGGATTTAATAAAGGTGAATGTGTGGAGAGATCTTATCTTATCAACAGAAACATACATAAACAATATATATGAATGGCCAATATAATAAGCAATGAATACTTGTAAAGTTTAGTTTATCAATGTAATGAAAAGATGACAATTCTCAGACACTAGATAAGCATAATAAATGAAATAAATCATTCAGATACAAGCATAGAATGGACAAGAGGTAAATCAGAACATTATAGGCAAAATAAGCTTATATTATGAAATGCTATGAGAAGTTTGGGAGTACAAGCAATGTATAATCCCCAAAGTTGAACCCGCTTTAGTCTATAAAACTGATAGGCTTTATAGCATTTTCAAGCAGTTTCAGATCCTCAAAAGATGGATCTGATAACCTCTTCTCCTATCTCAAATTTGAGTTTGTGAGGTGGCTGGAAAAGACAAAAAAAATCGGGAAATATGCTTCTCAAAGATTGACCTAGATCTATCCAACCAAACCCGTTGTGTACAAACTAGAAGAGGATATTGTAGATTGGTTTGTTGTGAGAAAACACCTCTCTCATTTCTTTGATGTTCGTTTTCATTTTCCCGGGATCTGCATTTCAAAAACATGTGTCAAACAGGGAAATTTTGAAATCCGGAAATTAGGGCTCAAAGATGAATTCGATTCTCCCAATATATGACACTTGTTGGAAAATTGAGAGACATTATTGTTATCTGACATGTTAGAAAAAAAAACCTATGCCCATTTCTCAAAATGATTCTCCTGTCGCTCAAAATCATCATTTTAAAATGATGACTCAGCGTAGTAAAAACAGACTTTTTTGCACTTTCGGTGGCTAAAATAGCCCTGAATTTTGGGTTTAAGCTACCAAAAGATATGTATTTCAGTGGCTTAGAATCCCTTTTGGGAAGGAGCTTAGCCACCAAAACCCGAGTTTTAGATTTTTTGAAAAAAAACAAATCCAATGGTTTTCAATCTTTATTACAAACATAAGGCTGTAAAAAATGAACCTTAAAAAATTTAGAAATGTATTTTTCAATGACTTCCTATCACCTAAATAAACAAATTTGACTGTGTTATTTGAGGAGATAATAGTTTCTTTAGCTACACATAGAGATGATCAACTATCTGTTGGTCAAATGTCCATTGAAATCAGTAAGAGTAGTCCACACTTTTCAAATTTGTAGATCAAGGAAAGTTGTAGTTACCATGAGAAACAGGATTTTCAAGAAGCATCTAATCTCCATCTAGAACATCAGGGTGACTCTCTTTCTCCTTATGTATATTTTGTTTCAAATTTTGATGGAAACGCTGATAATTATGAGGAAGAAGGTTATATTTTTCCAAATATGTTTCAAGATCATATTGTTGATAATTCTATGCAAAAATATTCATCTTTGTTATTAGGATTTGATCTGGATATCCCCATATTTGACAAAATAGTGATGAGGAGGAAGATTTTAAAGTTTATGCCGGTTTTTTGACTAATGAAATCTCATCTAGTTCTATTCTTCATCAAAAAGTTGATCAAAAATGTATGCATGTTATGACTGGTGACAGTTGTGAGTCTGTTTTTCAAAATTCCAATGAAGATCTTTCTAGTTTTGACATATTTACCAAAGAGGTCATTATTGGAGAGAGTAGTTAGCAATTTCTTCATGATACATATTTTAAGACTCATTTTTCATTTGATCATTATCAAGACAATGATGTAGAATATGAAGAACATATCTCTTCTTCTCTCTTAAAAATTGTCAGTTGTAATGGGTCATCACATCATAGAGATAAATTTGAATCACGGGGATATAGTGAAGGGGAGCAGAGACGTTTATATCAACAGTTGATCATGCAGGTTTTCCCGACTGAGGTCGAGAAACCTACATTCAACATTGAGATCAAGGAAGGTAGCCAACAAAAACATTTCAGTTTACAGTTGGAAGAACAGCTTAAAGAGGTATCTCTTGGTGAATTTGATGACCCTATTGATAACTATTTGGAGTCTATGACCAACATAAATGTCAAAATATTTTTGTCAAATGAAGGATGGTTTTGCCATATTTTTAAATTACAGTTCTGCATGCTATGGTTTCCTATATTTTTCAGGTCCAGATCAAGAATTTTTTCAGTAAATCAGTTTCTTACATGGCTTCATTAGAAGCATGATTTTACTTGATCAAGAGTAGTGCAGTTGGTTAGTGTAGGAGTAGGCCGAAGAATAAGCTCGTCATATGAGAAGATAGATTATTTTCATTTTTTGTTTTGTTAAATAAGTAGAGAAGACTACAGGTTTGCAAAGAATGGTTGATTGTTGACTCCATGCCCAATGGAATACTAGAGTCTAGTTTTAGTCTGAGTTTTGTTTTTTCCAGGAAAGGCATCAGGTCCATGGTTCTTGAAACCTCACAGGGAGGATTTTCATCCCCAATAGGAGCCAGATGTTATCTCCTCAAATAAATGGTCAAATTTATTTTATTAGGTGATAGGAAAGTCATTAGATGAAGCATTTTATATTTTTGAGTCTTTAAAAAAGAGCTTTGGACTTGTATCTCATAAGAACTCTTGAGTCAACACTTTATTTGTAAAAAAGTTCAAAAGAGAGGTTTTGGTGGCTAAGGGATATGTTCTAAAACTCTGTAATCCAGTGAAATCATTAACTTTTGATAGCTAAAATCACAATTTTGGGGCACTCTAAACCACTGAAATCGCAGTTTTTTCAAACTATAAACTGCCTTGGGAAAAATCAATTGTCTTAGCCATGGAGACGTCGTTTTACACTCCCAAATAGTCGATTGACAACCATACATCCTAATATTTCCAATGGTACTTTCATATATGCATTTTGAGCTTAGGAAGGAATTCAAAAGTCCCCCACAAGATGAGGCTGCGTTTTTCATAAATGTGGCATTTGTACGGTGTTGAATCATCATTTTCAAATGATGATTCTAAGCGATTGGAGGATCATTTTGAGAAACAGTTGGAGGATTGTGCGAATAACATGTCAAATAAAAATAACATCTCTTTTTTTATACACAGGTGTCACATATGTGGAGAAATGAATCCATCTCTAAGCCCCAGTTGTCAGCAGTATGGCCCAATTTTTGTGGCAGGTAGTTTCAGAAATTGATTGTAAGTGATTGTTATCTTTGGGATTTGGGAATATTTTGAGTTGCTTTGACATCATCATTTGAATAAATGTTGAAGCTTTTAAAGACTTTTAAGATCATCATGATAAGGGTTTGACCCTTAAGATAGTATTTAATCCTAATTTTGTGAATTGTTTTGATTTTCTATTTTTAGCATAACAGATACATACTTTCAGTATCTGGAACAGTATTGTAAAGGCTATAAAGCATGTAAATTTTATAGAATAAGGGTTTGATTCTGAAGACTATACCATACTACTATTGTACTAGACCCTTTGCATATAATACAAATACACAAGTTTCTTTCATTGTTAATGTCAGATTGCCATCTTCTCTCTTTTCCTGTACTTTAGATGATTACTATTATCTAAGTTTGTATAGTTGTAAATGATTATCATATCATTGGTCAACTCATAAACATTGATTTAATAGTAATTTGTACTATCTTTATTCATCCGATCACATAGGTGTTCTGGTTGATAAATACAGTCTTTCTTCACCCATCAGTTCAGTTATTTATCTGATTATTGACTTTTGAAAGCATTGTCTCATATGGTTATATATATTTTTAAGTCTCTTGAATCTGAACCAGTTGTTTAGTTATCCCATTTGGTTCAACATACAAAGAAAACCAAAACATATTTTAAGTTACCAAGCTTCTTCAAGTCACAACCTAGAAGGAATCTTGGAGATAACATAGTGTTTACTTAAAATAATAGCTTTATTGGATGTAGTTATAGAATTAAAGTATCTTAAGAAGAGCATACTACCTTCATTTTTCTTATTGTAGATATCTTACTCTAAGAATTTGTAGGGACAATTCTTATCTAGATTTTTTTTGTATAAAAAATAGAGTTAATAGGTGCAAAATAACATAGTACTATATAAATATTCTAATATCATATATATCCATCCATATGTATTTATTGAGAAGATATTTATTATGAAGTCGGGCATGAGGAGAGACATCCATTTTTATGTAACATGCTATGCCTCCAATCACTCTATGGGAGGACTTCTTATTCCATGTGAACCACAAAGAAAATCCTTGTATATTGGGGACTTTACATTCTTCATGCTCCCAAGTTTCAACCGATAGAATAATGTCAATGTCACTCGATATACAACTTTGTATAGGCCCTTTGGTCCATGGAAAACAACAATAGTTTCAAAAGAGGATCCAGAGTGTCCCAAATTGTTGTTGATCATTATCTTTTGGTCTATATCCATAATAATAGTCTTTCGAGTCTTAATGATTTCCCATTTCCATTTCTTCCTGACTTCTTTTATCTTTTGAAATTCCTTCCTTAATTAAGCTTGGTCCTCTGGATTGAGATATTAATTGATAAATATTCCTAACCCTTTTAATCTTGGATTTTCGCTGAGTATACCATATTTATGGTCAATAGAGATTACCTTAAGCTGGATCAACCTATATTTATGTTTGATTATTTTACCCAACCTCTTTGTTTCTATGAGGTAAGTTGTCTCAATTTTTGAATTATTTTTTAATTATTCCCTAGCTATTGGGAGGGTGTCCTCATCTTTATTCTCTTTTACACAAAAAATTATGGGGTTCAAGAAATTTTGTTATATTCATGGTCTAATTCTATGATATTGTTTATTCCTTTTTTGATGGGTTTCATATAAAATTGAGGTTCCAAAAAATGTATTAAAAAATTCCTCATTAGCGTTCCTTCTAGCTCTATAATCTTATCCCCAAGATTACTATTTTCTACAACCTCTACCTGCTTCCTCAATTGACTATTCTTTTTCTTGGCTTTGTTTTCATATTTCTTGTAATCTAGCCTCCAATTTGTGCAACTCACTCTCCAACCCTAAAATTATGTTTTCTATCTTTGTCTCAATCTTGTCTTCAAAGGATTTAAACTGGTTATGAAACATTGTTTCTAGCTCCATTTTATGTTTGGATTCTCTCTCTTCTCTATGCTTTTCTATTGATTCTATATATTCATATAGAATTTAAAGGGTTATTTTTTTATGTCCCCCCTTGAGATTTTTTGGTATCTAGGGTGAATTACTCATTGTGTTAGAAAGCAAAGGAAATAAATACATAAATTAAAACTATATAAGAAAAGTTTGTACCTGGTACACGCAGGTTTTGAATCTGCATGGTGAAGAAGCACATATCTATCTCACTAAGTTTACTTGAAATTTCTAATATTATTCACTGCAGAAGTTCCAATATTATCTATCGCAGAAGTTCCAATATTATTCACAATAGAATATCCAATGTTTTTTTACAGTAGAATATTGTTGAAGTTCCAAACAATATTCACCACATAAGACAACAAAAGTTCCAATATTATTCAATGTTATTGGATAATATTGGAAAATATTCACCATAGAAGACCGCAAAAGTTCCAATATTATCCACTGCAAAAGACTATTGAAGTTTGAAATAGTATTCTTTAACAAGTCAAACTGTGAATCCATTTTAGCTTCAGATCTATTACATACCAAGAGGGACCTAAACAAATGAGACTTGAATCTCTTTGTTCTTGAAAGAAGATAAGATGGATTTATGATGTTGTGCTTATATATATGCACATTCAATCAAAAATTCTAAAATGTTGTTAGGACAAGGTTCTATATACTATTTGTTTATGATTCTATTATCTAGAGTGTTAGGTTTTAATGCAAAGACTCATTTATACAACCAACTAAATAATGAATGTGAATGACGAGAAAAAAAGTTTGACAATTGCTTAAACTAGGATACGAAAATTCAAGTCTCTATATGTATTGTGAAGAAAAACCATTCAATTTTTTTTGCTCATTCAAATTTATGTAGATACAGAAGGAATGGAGATATGTTTTGTTGCACGTGAAAGGTTAGGGTTTGAATTTAATTTATTTCAATGGTAAATCTAAATAAATTTTAGGATCCATGACTATACTACTAATATGTTTAGGTCAATGTAATTTATTTATTTTTACATTCAAATAATGAAAGGAAGAACCCAAAAAAAAAAAATNAGAGAGAGAGAGAAGGAATCCTTTATGGGTGTGACCCAACTTAGTTTCAATAACTCCCTTCCCTAAATGATAATAAAACAGAGTTGTCAAAGAGGTACCTATTTTGGGGAAAATAGGATCGAATACCACTTTGAAATAGACCACAAAGGTCTTACCTGGATAACATTTTATTTTCGTTAAATCCAGGAGACAAGTAATCCAAATCTAATTAAATAGATTAAGAAAACAAGAGTAAACTAATATGAAAGTAATTTGATTGTTAAGAAATGCATTCAAACAATTTAACATTGAGTAACATATTCCAAGAACTTATGGTCATATCATGATGAAATATAACTTATAGTACCTATAGATCCTCTGCTTTAATAAGTTCCAAGTGATGATACAACTAGTGATACATGAAACTTATGATAACATAATTGTGTGGGGATGGGGAAGGACAATGGGTCATACCCAAGGGCTAGTTTTCCACTCACCCAAGGTAGTTATGTTCATAAAATAATTGTCCCTAAGTAGGCTCAATATCAACGGGCCGAGGAAAATAAGGTGCACCAAAATCTCTATCGATGACTCACATAATTCCAAAATGCATTCCACAAACCAAATCTCTAACTAATTTACCATGGTGTGGTGGAGAGGCTCCTAGGATTAAACACTCCTAAACCCGAAAAGATTCTGGAGTTCATTGATATGACCACCTCTCAATCCACTGATGCATACCCCTAGTTTGTTAGATAACATACTCCATAGTGGCACCCGTATGTAAGGATATTACTATCCCTTTGGGCCCTAATGAATACCTCTAATTGGTCAAGTATGATACTCAATAGTGGTATCCCAAGCGCCCAAATAGAAATAATGGCTAGGAAAAAATATGCATTATAATCCGTATTTGGTCAATCACGCTCCTATTCCATTAGTCCTCTCAAACCAAGTTAGAAAAACTAATTATTAAATTTACTAATTACACAATTTAAAACATAGATTTCTTGTACATAAAACAATAGAAAAATTCCTGATTATCCATCCTCCTCTCTCCAAGGTAGGAAAATTCTTTTGTGATCTTTCTCAAGTGAAATAGTTTTCCCAAGATTTGTCCCTTGACCTTATAATTTCCATGTACAAAGTTTTACAAGAGATAATTAAAGATAATGAGTGAAATTGCAAGTGTTAGGAAGAGAGTAAAAATTCGATGAACTCCCCCTTTTATCATTTTTACCGAAGTTAACTATAATAGGTATTTTCCAAGTCTTTTCCCTCTTCCCTAGATTTCTAGGCACTAGGAATATTGATTCACATAATTGAACATGAGTCCCATTTACACTTTGAACAAAATTCTCCATTTAGTAGGATAGTTTTCCAATAGTATAAAACGTGTACCACATAATCATCATGGAAAATAAAGAAAGGGCATCATCTTAACTATTCGCATAATCCTTCCTCAAGTAATCTAAATTTTAAATAGAAACATCAATTAAGGATTATTGTAACATCCAAATTTCACTGAGCACATTTTCATAACACTGATTATTATTTGAGGATACTTGCATGAAAGTGATCTAGCTAAACATGGTACATTACGATTATCTGATTTGGTTTATGAGTTTATACTATGATTGAGTATTGGAATTTTGAAATATTATTAATATTGATGTATAGAATTGGTAGGTATTATAATGAGGTTTCCTGAGTGTGCAGGAAATGTGACATGATGAGGATGTTGATGGCATCGAAAAAACTCCTTGGACTTCGAATTGATTCGGGGGGTGGACTATTGACTTTGATTAGGAGTAATTTTTTTTATTACACATGTATTATGATGAATTTAGTTATGGATTTCATGTATAAGAGTTATTAATATTATCTTTGTCAGTGGATGAATTCATGGTTACACTTGATAACTTGAATCACCTATGGAGTAAATAAGTCATGCATAGATATTAGATAGATTAGGGAGATGTTTGGCATCGTCCCTCTCACAACCTAATAGCTCTCTTGCTTTGACCTAGACTAAAGGTTAACAAATACCTTGTTCCTGATAGGTTCACAATGTTGAGACAACAGACTAATACAGTCACTCATGAGGATTTCTGAGGGGCACACAATAAGGTAGATTTATTATTCCTTAATAAGCCCTTAGTATCACACAAGGTCTACAAGTGGAGTATTGACTCCAAGCATCAAACAACTTCCAAACTAATTCAAATGGCAAGTGGCACCCTTGGAGTGTGTAGGTGCATCTTGAAGGAAACATCACAAGAATAATTTAATGAGTTATTAAAAATCTAGAAGACATTAGAAAATAAAACAAATACTTAGAACTGATAGAAAATAAAATATAAATTATACAAATTTGTAAACTGGAAAATATAATAAAATCTAAGTCTAATAGTTATTCCTAATTAAATTTTATAGAATTGGGTCTAAGGGAAATTAGACTAATTAAAATGTAGAAAAGAGAGAATAAAAGTTAATACATGTGCACAATGTGTGCATGAAATTAATAAAATTATTTTTAATAAGAAGAAATTATTTCGTGAGAGAATGTGTTGTCAACATAGTGTTAGAATCCTAAGATAATGTAGATTCTAAATCCTAACTAAGAGAAGAGGCCTAATCAAACTCTAATTGTAATTTAGTTAGGAGACACAATAAAGGAGAAATTAGGGAACTAAGGGACAACTAGGAGAAAATATAGGAACTAATTGTGGATGTGAGGAAAATGCATAATTTATTTAATTAAAAGAAATTAAAATATGTGAAACTGGAGGGAAGTGTGACATGTGTTGAGGGTGAATAATCCCAGATTTAATTATTAAAAATTATTTAATTATGAATGAATTGACAGGTGTCAAGACAAATTTTCTTATAAAAGGAAGGAAGAAAAAGGAGGGAAAGACCCTATTGGTGGATCATTGAAATGTTGTCAAATTTTGATGTGACTAGTTTAGTTGTGTGAGTTGGGCTGGAAGATTTGCGAAAGAGGTGGAAGCCTCTCCTTGGAAGGGCAAGATTGAGCTATAGTTTCTGAAATTTTGTGTATGATACCTTTGCAGCTCGGGGGGATAAGGGGGAAGACGAGTACCCCTAGCATTGGCTGGGAGGTACTGGTGAAGTCTCTTGATTAGCAAGAAAGGACATTGAACAAGCTTCTAGATTAAATATCTACCTCCAATTTCTAACTTTTTTGGTTATGGTATTTTTATTGTTCTAGTTATTTTAATATTTTATGGAATGTTGATTTAATATACTGAGTGTACATTTGAATTTAATGTTTTAAATCAAGACATTATTTTGTAATTTATATGTATTGTTTTTAAAATATGCATGGACCAAATGGTTGAATCGATACATTTCTCTTGTAAATTATATGTATTTTTTTTTAAATTTGCATGGATCGAATGGCTCGATTAGAGACTGTATATTCTTGTAAATATAATTATATATATTTATATTGATAATTAAATATATAATTTATAAGACTATCATATCCAGGAATTCTATATATGCTCTACACAAATTACATTCATAGTTTTGATCCAAATTATAACAGACCAAATAATAACGTACCAACATCCTCTTGTACAACCTATATCAAGGGGATTCCTCATCTGAATATGTGTGTTTATTCATATATACACTGTATATATGAACTGTTAAATGCTAGCAACATGTCCATGTCTATATCTTGAAAAAAAAGTATCCAATTGTTAGAGGTATGAAGTATGTTCGGTGCTTGGTTGGTGGACATGAAGGAGTTTATAATATGTACATTGTATGATCTAAAGTGTGTTGGATGTAAACTGTTGTATGTGAAAATTATTAAATGGGTTATGGAATGTTTCTAGTGATTGCCTAGGATATTTTGCAACAAGAAGAGGTTAAATATTTCAGAATACGAGGAAATGGGTCTTGAAAAGATTCAGTTGTGATCATGTAGTAGAATTTTTGGAAGAGTGGAAGTGGCAAAGTGAATCTGATTAGAGTTCCTAAACTTTGACGTTATGGGGTTGCTCAGTTGAACTGTTATATGGTTGGTGTAGGTTCAAGAGTCAAATGAATAGGGTCATTTTGAGGGAAGTGAAATATTTTCTTATTAATTTACTAAAATGTCTAAATTTAGAGCCTTACATATGATTAATGTTTATTCTCTACTCTCAATAGTAAAAGTAGAAGTTAATTGTTTATAATAGTTTATCTAGATATGTACAAGGATATATATGTGTGTGTGTGTGTGTATCTACACATAATATATTACAATATAGTTAATAGGTACGTTAACGAAATAGTAAACGAATGGGTTAATGATTCATATTAGTCATTTTTCATTAATAATTTATATATTGATGATTTGACATTAATGAATTTTACTATTGATCTCCATTTATGATTATAAATTGTTGATTGATATCAATGATTTATATTTTATGATTTTATGTTAGTGATTATTTTTATTTAATGATTTAGAAAGCGAATTGGATTAAATGAATTATATTAATGATTTTATTGTAATATAATTTACCACATGTGCTTTTGGTCTAAAAAATAAGGTGCGAGTTGAGAATTCCTAAGTAAGGTAGATGTGATGAATTTACATGAACACCTTTTGTGTGAGTAGATAGAATCATTTAGAATTAGTGTTGGACATTTAAATAGTTCTTGATGGTATGAATTTATACTTTTACATAAATGATGCATTACTTTATTTACACTTTATAATGTTGAAATTAATTACGCAACATTTTGAGTTATTTGATGATTTACTAATTAAATGTTTACATTCTTTGTAAATGCTTACTCATTGATGATTATGTTAAGAGGGACGTTACATATGGTATCAGAGAAAGGTTCTACTCTGTGACACTAGACTCGTTACGACTTCCAATGCAAATTTTAATTAAAGATGTACAATTACTAATATAAATTGAATTTTTTTTTATGCAGGTGTCATGGTTAGAGGATGAAGAATGAATAGACGTCCGAGTGTGGGAGAAAGAGGTATTATGTAACATCACGCTCTACTGAGCACATGTTATCAGCTTATTCATTGAGAACACTTGCATGCAAGTGATATGATTATAGTACATTGTTATTTGTTTCGATTATGGATTTTGCGTGATGATTTTGATGGGCTGTGATTTATTGTTATTTGATAGATATGTATTGACATATGATATCAACAAGTTTTCCTTGAGTGTGTAGGATGCTTGATAGATTGTGGAAACTGATGGCATCAATGGACCTCCTTGGACTCCAGATTGAGTCAGGGAGTGGATTGTGTTTTGTTTGAGTATTTCATTTTACGCATATGTGTGAGATGATTGATTTACTATGATTATACATATGGATCAGTGGTAATGTTTTTTCAATGAATGCATGCTAATGAATGCTTTCTAATATGACTCACACGAGGAGTAAAGGGGCCATGCACAAAGAAAATATATTGAGGGAGAGGTGTGGCAGCGTCCCTGTCACATCCTACTAGCACTCCCACTTTTGATCAAATTGTAGGTTAATGATTACCTAGTACGAGACATCCAATATGTTGTGAGGGAAGACTGAGACAATCGCTCATGAAGATTCTAAGGGGCGCAAAATAAGGCAAATTCCTTATTTCTTAGAAGCCATTAGTCTCTCACAAGTCTGGCCAAGTGGATTGTTGACTCCAAGGGTTGGACACAATACAAAAAAACAGTAAAAAGGTGAGTGGAAACCTTGGAGCAAGGGAGTGCATCTTGAAGAGAACGTCGTGTAATTTAAAAACTTGAGTCAATGAATCTAGGTGGCCTAGAAAACAATAAATTGATTTGACATTATCAGATTTAAAATAATTAATTAATGAGCACTTTTATTAATTATAAATCCACATAAAAGTCTAACCCTATTCTAAGACAAGGCCTAAGTCTAAGTTTAGTTAGGGGACTAAAATAAAATATTAGAGATAAATCAATCTAAAGAAAAGTGAGATAAATCTAAAGATTTGATAAAATGCACATGTGTGCAAGAAAATACCAAAATGGAATTTTAAAATAAGAAAGGAATAAAGCATGAAAGAATAGGTGTACACATAGAATGGTATCTAGAGTCTAGTTACCAGTAGTCTAACTAGAAGAAGACTCATATTTTAACTCTAACTCATATTTAGTAAGGAGTCAGTCATTAAATGAGAATCGAGGGTATAAAGAGATAACTAAGAGTGATTTAAGGATCACTTTTGGGAAAGGCGAGGGAAAATGAATTTTAATTAAAATAACATATGCAATTAATTGTGCAACTTGGAGAGAGGATGACAAGTGTGAGGGTGAAACAAATTCCTAATTTAGTTAACTAAAAGTTAATTAATTGTGCATGTGGGCATGTGTGAGTGAGGAAATTCCTGTAAAGAAAATGGTCTATATGGGAATGGGGATGAAACTGGTTATTGGTAAATTTATGCTACCAAAATATTTTTGACAGGTTTTACTTGTGAAAGTTGGGATACCAAGATTGATATAGACTGGTGGCTCTACCTTGCGAGGCAAGCTTGGAGCTACAGTATTCTAGTTTGTGTGTGCTTGGCCACTTTTCATCTCGGGGGGCTAAGAGGGAAGAAGAGTACCCCTAGAATTGGTTGGGAGGTACCGGTGAAGTCTCCATGATTAGCAAGAGGAAGGAAGGAAGGAGCACCATCTGTTGAATAACATCGTCGACTTTGTCATCATAGGTTACGATATTTTTATTTCGGCTTTGAAATCTTAATAAGATTAAATTGTACTTAATTATATTAAGAAAATTGTTGTCACTATTTGGTATTTCTGATATCAAGTTGGTAAATTCAATTGATGGTTTTTTGTGATGTAGAAAGTGAATTCTAGCATGGTTGTTTTTCCAAATTTGAACTAATTGTAACGAAATTTCCTTGTTCGTTATTTATCCATTTTCCAATCCGTTGGAGTCTACTTGAATGCTACTAGTCGATATATGTATATACAAAAAAAAAACTCTTGGTCACTGCCAATGAATTCATATTAGACTTCTAAATTTATGTTATGTTTATTACATTTGTGTTTGATGTATTGTATGGTGTATGTTGCATATCGAAAAGAATGTTGGTTATACATGTTTTGGGTCGGGTTAAATCCTAAAGAACTGAATAACCCTTTCAACCATTGAATCACATTCTAATTTTTTAGAATAAATTATGTTACATTACTCTGTTCAGTTCTGAATATTTGATGTAAAAGAAAAGCGATAGGAGGCTTTACTTATTTAATGTAAGTCCGTGAGTAAATATTGGGAGTTTTCTTTATGTATTGATTTTTAATTGTGGAATGATTTAATTGTTGCAATGGACATGCTCAGAATGTGTTTTATCTTGTTTGATGCCTTGAGTTGGTGTTCTATAAATTTAATGCATACTCTGGCTAAACCTATTGCCCAACAAATTTGTATTTCTATGATTTTTTAGCTAAATTGTCTAGAAGGAACATTTGTGAAGACTCTCCAATTTTAATCGATTTTTTTTATTCCATATGTCTTGAAGGAAAATGGTATAGATGGGAAAGGGGATGATGCAGAGAAGGATATAGTGGAAGATGAAGAGGGATAGATGAATTTCAATAAAGGAAAGGACCACATTCTTATTATTGTCATAAATTTGGTCACCTTGAAAAAGATTGTTATGCAAAATTACAAGATATGGATCATAAAGGAACCAATATAGTTGTTGAAGAAACTAGAAATGAAAATTTATTCATATCTAGTTTTATGATACATAATGAAGAAAGTGAAGCTTGGTATATTGCTTCGGGATGTTCAAATCATATGACATCTCAGGAGGAGTTGTTTACTAAAATAAATGACCTTTTTTTTGGTAAATTTATCTTTGGCAATGATAGAATTTATGAAGTTAAAGGAAATGGAATATTTGGAATTCCATCATTGCATGGAAAGAAGAAAATTATTTAGGAAACATTGTTGACACTAGCATTGAAGAAGAACCCACTTTATGTAGGTCAGATGATGGATCAAAAATACAAGTCAATGTTTGATAATAAAGAGTGCTAATCATGGATAAGTTGAATAAACATGCAGTGGTAGCAAGAGGAGAAATGATTGAAGACATAATCTTCAATATTTATTTTCACTCAAGTAACTCGCACAGTTGGAATGTTACAAAAGAAATGAATAGCAAGCTTTGGCATTTAAGGATGGGACATTTGAATTTTCAGAGTTTGGTATTGTTAAGGAAGCAAAACATGGTGAATGACCTTACTTATACCAATATAGATGATGAATTACGTGAAGGATGTATTTTTGGGAAACAACATAGAGAAAATTTCTCAAATAGAACATGGAAGTCTAGAGAACGTCTGGAACTAGTACATTCAAATTTGTGTGGTCTAATGGATACTGTATCTTTTGGAAAGGAATTGTATTTTCTCACTTTCATTGATGATTGTTCCAGGAAGTCTTGGGTGTAGTTTTTGTAGGATAACTCTGAAGTTTTTTCACATTTTCTTGAGTTTAAGGAATTACTTTAAAATCAAAGCAGTTTGAAAATTCTCACCCTAAGAACAAATAATGGGGGAGAATATAGGTCAAATGAAATTTTGAATTATTGCAGGAAGAATTGAATAAATAAAGAGTTTACCAATTCCTACTTTCCTCAACAAAATGGATATTCAGAAACAAAAAATAGTACAATAGTTGAAATGGCTATGAGAATGTTGAAAACTAAGTCTCTTGGAAATGAGTTTTGGTTCGAATCAGTGCACAGTGAATTTTACACTCTCAACAGATGTCATACAATAGGGATATTGAATTTGGCTCCAAAAGAAGCTTTCTCATGATACAAACCAAGTGTTGCATATATAAAAGTTTTTTGTTTCATTGCATATGCACATGTTCCTAAATAAAAGAGGAGAAAATTGGATGATAAAATTGAGAAGTGCATTTTTATTGGATACAACATTGAAACATGAAGTTACAGTTTTTTTTATTCTCAAATAAAGAAGGTTATAATAAGAAAATATGTTGCTTTTTATGAGAAAGGAAATTTTGATCTGGAACATGTACAAAATGAATTAAGAAAGGATGAAGTGGATATTGGCAATGTATCCAATTCTAAGTCAAAAAAGGCAGGTGAAGTCAAGAAGAATTCTATGTAGCTTGAAAAGGGTTATTCTGAAAGAAATATGTTGGATAGAAATTTTGAAACAAGACTTACTAGATCCCAAAGTTGTCTTCTTAATTATGGACTTATGGAACAAGTAATGAACATGGATGAACCACATAATTATGTAGAAGCATTAATAAAGAAAGAATGGAATGAAGCTATGGATGCATAATAGAATTCGTTGGTGAGAAATGATACATGAGAATGGTCATTTTATCAAAAGGAAAATATGTAATTGGTACTAAAAGGGTTTATAAAACTAAACATAAATCATATGGCACAATTAATAGGTATAAAGCCCATTTATTTGCAAAAGGAGGGAAATGATTATAGCGATAAATTTTCTCCAGTGGCTAAGTTGGATACAATTAGGATTGTACTTGCATTGGATAAAAAGTATAAATGTACAAATTTTCACATTGATGTTAAATTATATTTCTTGAATGGTTATGCAGATGAAGAAATTTATGTAGAGTAGCGATAAGGTTTTGAAGTTTCGGGTAAAGAAGATTGTGTTTACAAGTTGAAGAAGGCATTTGCATGTTCTCAAAAAATCACCAAGAGCATGGTATTCAATAATTCATAAATATTTTCAATATTACGGCTTAGTTAAAAAAAATATGGTCCCAATCGCTATATCTTTTAGTTAGGACAAGACATTTCATAGTTGCATTATATGTTGATTATTTTTTCTACATGGGGAACAATGCTAAACCATTTCAAAAATTCGACATATGATTGTTGAATTTGAGATGACAAACCTCGGTGGGGTGCATTATTTATTCAGTATTGAAGTCTGGCAGAAGGAAGATAGTATTTTCATGTCACAAACCAAGTATAATTGGGACATTCTGAATAAGTTCAAAATGTTGAGTGGCAAAGAGGCTACAACTCCTTTAGAAGATATGTTGAAGTTATAAGGACATGATGACTCTAATTTAGTTTATGTTACTATGTATCATCAATTGGTTGGAAGTTTGATCTACTTAAATACAACTCAACCATATATATCTTTTGTAGTCATTATGGTATCTAGATTCATGGAAGAACCCAAGGTATTTCATTGGAAAGTATCTAAGAGGATTTTGAAATAGATGTGTGGTATAGTTGGTTGTGGTTTATTATATATGTATACAAAATATTTCAAGTTGATTGGTTATACATATTCAAATTGGGAAATATGCATGGATGATAGGAAATCAACTTCAAGATATTCATTTAGCATGGGTTCAACAAAAGTTGCTTAGAGTATTAAAAAGAAAACTACAATTTATGTCTCCACAACAGAACCAGAGTATAAATACACAATGAAAACAACATGTGAAGTAGTGTGGTTAACAATAATTCTAGAGGATCTATATGAATAGTAGGATAAACCAACTCAATTGATATGTGATAATCAAAGTTCTATTCAAATGACCAAGAATCCATTTTTTCACAATAAGACCAAGCATATTGATATTCAATATCATTTTGTTTGAGATTTGTTTCATCGAGGTGTGATTGAGATCATGTATTGCAAAACAAAAGAGCGGGTAGAAAATATATTCACCAAAGAACTGTCAAAGGAAAATTTTTGCAAGTTCAAACATGATATTGGAATATTTCCAAATGATCATTATGGGGGAGAAATGTCGGAATAATGATTTATTTGTATGTTTTATATTAATTATTATTTGTTATATCTATAAGTTCTAATTCGTTAACAACCAAATATCAAAATAGCATAAAAGCCTTAGAATAAGTACTCAATGCCTTGCAAAAGAGAGAAATTCAGATAATAAGACTCTTCAAGGGGGAAACCTCCTTATGTATCACATGAATTCAAAACTACAAGATGGTTCCAAATGAAAATGTCTCCTTGGTATATATAGGAGACTAGGAGGTACAATTACAACTAATGGACCCAAGCTGACATAAATAAAATAACAATACTAATGTATGCCTCAATTAAGGGGTAATGTGCCATTATTTAGGGCTTAGCATGCCCCTCCCCTTCAGAAAAGGTTTTTCCTCAATGCTTGACTAGTTCTAGATGCTTCTGTATAAAAGAATCATCTTCCCACATGGAATATTCAGCTGGTAGTTTCTTCCACTTAATGAGATACTCTAAAATTGATTTATTCCTCAGCTGGTGAATTCTTGTGTTAGTGATAAATTCAGGCTCCAATATGGTTTTTCATTCCTTTTCATGTTATAAAAATATAGTTTGAACTGGGATCTTGCCACCTCTAACCTTCTATAATCATCAAACATGGAAAACTAGATGTACTTGAAAAGATGCATGAAGCTCCAATTTGTATGCCATAGTATTGTTGGCACAGGGGCATACCCAAGGTTCAAATCTAACATCGCACCAACAAACCCTAACTACTAGCCCTTTTGGCAACACCTCCGAAGTAGATGAAGTCTCACCCGAAGTAGCAATAGAGGGGTTGCAAGACACAGGTGTCTATAACCGAAGTAAGTGCAAGATGATTCCCGAATAACAATGCAAGATAACCTAGAGGTTCTTAACAATATTATGCTTAACTTCACAAAGTTAATTATATCTCTTATCTTCAATAGGGAAAATAATAATGCAATCACAGTATAAAAGATAGCGAATAACACAACATTCAACCACATAGAACAACAATATTTTACGTGGTTCACCCTCCCCTTAGGGCTATGTCCACAGAACTATGTTTATTGATAAAGTAGTTGAAAATACACAGTTCTATCTGTGCACTCCATTGCATATCCTTCTCTCTCTCCTAGTTATCTCCCCACCCTGCGCACCTAGCTGCAGAGTCAATACTCGCACCGAGCTGAAGATCCAAAAATACAAGAATGATCTAAGACATCACACTTTTACATCTCAATCCCTCTATATATCTCTCGCAAGTCTTATATACCTCTATTTATCATTCCATGACTCTTAGAAACCCTAGAGTGAAGTCCAGGTTCCAAAAACCTAGGTCCACATAACCCGACGTTTAAGGACTTCGTCATCCTGTTCTTCCTTCTTTTTCGTGATGTGCTCCAAAGCACCCATTAGTGTCTTATTCTTCTTGCTAACTTGTCCCCTATATACCATCTTCATGTTTTTTTCCTCCTTTTTATTCTCTTTCAATGAATTGCTTTCCCTTACTTCATTCCTTGTTTTATTCTTATTTTCCCATTTCGGCCCTTCCTTGGTTTGTGTGCCTTCCGCGCACTTCATACTTTGTCTTTATTCTTCTTTAATATTCACATTCTTCCTTAATACCTGACCAAGGGCCAACAAGCCCCCAACACTCACATGTGACTCGTCTCAAGACACTGTAGGGTTAAGCCTCCTATATTACTTCGCCTGCAGACTGCGTGGAGCAGCTTGTGATTTATGCTCTATCCCTCCCTATCTTGTGAAGACTCTATTTTCTGTGTCTGGTACCCAATTTCAACTGCACCTAGTACCTATACCCTTATTCCTTTTCTTTTACTAAGATTTGTGAGGTAATTGGTTGTCACAATACATCTTCAACCGACTCCCATTTACTAAACCATCCTTCCATTCTCCATTAAGAGTCTTCAACTATGCATATCTTCCTTTGGTAACATAGACAATCTCAAATGGCCCAAGCCAATGTGTCCTAAGCTTTCTTTTACTTTTCATGAACTTGATGTCATATAAAAGTACCAAATATCCTTGTTTAAATGCTTTTTGATTGACATGTCAGTCATGGTAAGCCTTTTCTCGTTCTTTTTGTACTTGTTGATGAAATCCTACAATGAACCTATCTTCCTCTAGTTCCATCAATTGTGTGAGCCTTTCTTGAACAACGTCGATGTCATCCATACCCTTAAATGCTACAAATCTTAAACTAGGAACAAATTATTCCATAAGTACCACTACTTCCAGGTGATAAACTAACATGAAGGGAGTCTGTGTTGTTAACTTTTTGCAAGTAGTTCGATAAGCCCATAACACTACTGGAATTCTCAAATCCCAATCATCTTTGTTAACATTGCAAATCTTAGTCAGTGTTGTCTCCAAGATCTTATTGAAGGCTTCGACTATACCATTCTCATGTGTATGGTATGGTGTGTTATTTTGATGGTGAACTTCGAGCTCTTGAGTCAAGGCTTCAATAGTGTTTTTAATGAAGTGTGTGCCTTGATCACTCATAAGAAACTTTAGGCATCCAAATCTGGTTATGATATCATCAAATATGAACCACACAATTGTACCTGCACTACAATCTTTAATTTCTCTATCTTTTGACCATCTGGTCAAATATTCTGTAGAGGAGATGATATATCAAGCTCTTGTGTGCTTTCATGGTGGTTTTATAGGTCCCACAAAGTCAATAGCCCATTTCTAAAATACCTGCAAAGTTAAATGAGGTGCTAAAGACATCTCATACCTTCTATAAGGCTTCACTATTCTTTGACATACATCGCAAGCTCTGTAGTATTCCTTAGCATCCTTACTTAAAGTGGGCCACTAGAGGCCAGCTCTAAGAAACTTTTGCATTGTTTCTTTCCCTGCATAATTTCCTCTTCTGATGCCTTCATGTGCTTCTGCAAGAATCAATGGTATTTCTAACTCCATAACACATCTTCTAAAGATCTCATCTGGTCCCATATTATATAATTGTCCAACTATAAGTTGAAAATATGCAGTGCGTACTACCAACTGTTTCTTCTGAATAATTGTATACTCGTGAGGTGTCATTCTTATAGATAGGAACTGGACTATCTCAACGAAGTGATCATCAAATTTTTTGATGGCCAACAACTATGCATCTGGTAGTATATCATCCAAACTAGTAGGTTCCTCTCCATTTTCTAATCTAGATAAGTGGTCAGGTCCCTTATTCATTCTTGCTGGCTTGACCATGATATCAAAGTTGTTGATTAAGGTTGGTTGTCATTGATGTCAACCCTTGAAGAAATCCCCACAACACAAAGGTTTGGGTAATGGAACCAAGATTTTTTGATGTAAATATGACTCGATATTGTCTTGTCATGGTTAATAATAAGTAAATATGGATGAACTCCAAAGTGGTCCCCTTATGGTGAAAGCCTTCACGAGAAGATTCTTTGCGGACTAAGAGAACCCATGCTTAATTTTGGAATAATGAGATGAAGGACAATGAATTTGTCAGGTAAACTATCCTATATGGATAGTTCTTTCCATTCCATTTTTGGTGGTATGTGGAACGTCACATAACTCCTCACGGTTAGAGAGTTATGGCCATGAGAAGTTGGTGACCCCAAGTTTGGGTAATGGACCCAAGTTTGTTTGATGGATAACAGTATGAGTTATTATATATTTTAAGATAATATTATTCTATATGGATAGTACATGTCATTCCATTTCTGGTGGTATGTGTAATGTCACATAACTCCTCACGGTTTGAGAGTTATGGCCTTACGAAGTTGGAGGACCCTCATATGTCATCTAGAAGCCCCAAAAGATCAATGCAATCAAAGTGGTTTAAGAGATTGTAAAAGGTAAATAATAAAGTGAAGTAATGAGTGTATTATAATTCAAAGTTAATACAAAATAAATTATTTCAATAATAAATTTAATGGAGAAATTAGAAGTGGGTTACCCCTAAAATAAGGAAAGTGGGGCCAAGTGACCTAGAAGATGTTTTTAAGGAAGCTACTTGGAGAGTATCAATAAGAGGAAAGGCTCTCTCATTTTAATCACACTTGATAATATTGAATATCTATAGGTTTTTGAGGTAACCAAGGATATCTGAGCCAAAATTCTGAGGGAAGGTGAAGAAAAGAAGGCCAAAATGCAAGGAAGGATAAATTCTTTTGATGGTGCTTTCTAAGGTATGTTATTTACAGTTCATCTCACCATTTTCACTACAATTTTTTTTCTATAATTATTTAGACCGTGAAAGTTCTATTCCATTGAGAATACATATCCAAGTATTATGGTAAAAAAATCAGCTTGTGGGTCATTTTATTTTTGGGGTTACACTCCGTGGAAAATAGGGTTTGTAGTTAGTCCTGAAACTAGTCAAAAACAGAGGTTTTGGGTAAAAAAATCATAACTTATTCATAACAGATCCAAATTCTGTGAAACCAAATGTGTTAGTTAGGGTACCATCTATAGTATTCTTTGTAATAGATTCCGATCAATTCAACAAACATTTTGTGTGGGGCACACTCTACAAGGTGTCTCTATAGAATAAGCCAAAATTCAACAAGGTATGCCATTTTTGTTATAAATCCTTTTCTGAGAGGTTACAAGTAGTGAAACCTAGAGGAATTTCATAAAACACACTGAAGAACATTATATATCAGTTTCATATATTTATACATTACAGGTAAAAAGTTATGATTACTTCAAGTTAGGGTTGTTGACTAATCCAAAACTAGGCATGTGAGACTAAAGAGAAGTTTGATGAAAATGCTAGTCTCTTGTTCTTGAAGTTAAGGAAGATTTGCAGGAATGTGATCATATACACCAGGTCTATTACATAGCTACAAATCATATTTGGATGATGAAATTGATGAGGGCTTTTGGTTGAGGTACATGTTTAGTACATGGTTGAGACAAGTAGTTGATGAGTTGACACATACATGAGGCATATAGTTGATGATGTTGCTACATATTGATGAGTCATAGTTGATGAGTAGTTAACACATGATTGGTACATACTTGGTACATGGTTGGATGCACTTGTTTATGTTACAGGTTGATTACAGGTTATTTGGTACAGGTTGGTGCATGATTGATGCACTTTGTTATGGTACAGGTTGATTCCAGGTTGAGGTATAGGTTGATGCATGGTTGATGCATGGTTCATATTTATTGGTACAAGTTTACATCGGTATATCTCACAATGACAGATTGACAATGGTTCCATCATTCTACTTCTACTTCAGGGTGGTAGGATGGGGCAAGGACAGGTGGTTGTAGCTGGAGAACATAGGGGTTGTAGCCTCCTTCTGGTTGTAGCCAGAGAATTGGGGAGTTGGAGCTTCCCTCAGGTTTTAGCATAAAAAAATAGGGGGTTGGAGCCTCCTTCCAGCTGCATCTAGAAAACAAAGGAAGTTGGTGCTTCCACTAAATGTAATTCTTCAATACATATAAGAAAAAACATTATGTGGTTTTCTCCCGATTTGGGTATCCATGTAAAACACTGGTGTACTGTGTATGTGTATGTTTGTTCATTTTTTCATTGCTTATTTACTCTATAGCTATTGGATGATAGTGCTTCATTGATATAACACTTGGATTATGTGGTTAAAAAGGATTAAATTGCCCTATTACTTATTCACCCCCCCCTCTCCTTAATCCAACAATTGGTATCAGAGTAGGTTCCTTCAGAAATCAGTTTAACCATTGAAAGGTAGATCATGGAGAGTACCAACTCATATAAAAATGGAATATCAAAGTTTGATGGATAGAAGTATGCTTTTTGGAGCATAAGGATGAGGACATATATACATGCACAAGGATTTCAAGTTTGGCAATCAATTGTATATGGATACACAACACCAGCAGTTCCACCAACAAATGACAAAGCAGTAAAACTCGATGAGAATAATTCCAAAACCACAAATTCACTTTTGAATGTTCTAAGTGATACAATATTCACCAAATTTTCACATTGTAAATCCAATAAAGATATTTGGGACAAGCTTCAAAATATTTATGAAGGAGATACAAAAGTCAAAGCAGTAAAGCTTTAGACTTACAGTGGTCAGTTCAAATAACTAAAAATGAAGGAAGATGAAGATATCGCATCCTACTTCTTACGAATCAATGAAACAGTGAATGCAATCATAGGATTGGGAGAAGAAATTGAAGAATCTGTAATTGTTCAAAAGATACTAAGATCTCTTCCTATGAGATTTAACCCTAAGATATCAACACTAGAAGAAATATCGGATCTGGACTCAATAAGCATGGACGAACTGCATGGAATCTTCATAGGATATGAAATGAGAACTGAGTAGGAAAATCCAGATGTAAAAGAAGAAGCCTTCAAGGCATTCAAAAGATCAAAGAAAAAGAAAAAGGAACAAGAAGAATATAGCAACAACAATGACGCCTCAGAAGATGATGAAGAAGTGGCCAACTTCGTCAAAAGGCTAAACATGGGAACCAACGGTAGGCATAGAGGTAAGCTCCCTTTAATTTGTTTTGATTGTGATGGTATTGGTCATTTTTCTAACAAATGTCCTCATAAGAAAAAGAGAAATTATGAAGGTTACTCAAAAGGAAAACACACATATAAAGGCAAAAGAACTACAAAGAAAGTTTTTAAGAAAAACTTACAAACCAAAGAAGACACCACATCATCAGATGAAGATGAAGTCAGTGACAATGAGACAGGAAGAGTTCTATTCATGGTAGTAAAAGACTCTAACAAAGAAGACTCCAAAGAAGAATATGAAGAAGCCAAAGAAGAATGTGAAGAATTCGAAGAAGAAATTGAAGAGGAAGAAGTTGACTATCAAGAAGAATTAATGTGTGCCATAGAATTTATCAGAAGAGAAAAGAAGAAAAACAAGAAACTACAAGAAGAACTAGACAAGAAAAAGAACACTCAAGAACTAGAACAAATGATCAAAAAATTGAAGGTTCAAATAGAAGAAGATAAAAGAATTGAAGAAGCACTCAAAGCACAACTAGAAGAAAAGGACAAGATCATTGGAAACTTGGAAGCAGAGGTTGTCACACTAAAAAAGGATATTCAAAAGAAAAATATGCAGAATAGCTCAAAAGTTTTGGATGACATTATCAACAGTAAAAAATCTCATCTTGACAAGTCTGGACTTGGATACAATCAGACAGAAAAAGGATCAAGCTCTAGAACAACAGAGAAAGAAACAAATCCAAAGAGCTATGCAGAAACAATCAAAGAGTATAGGAATATATACAAGGAAGATTACAGGGACACTCCTCCACCAAGAAGATTCAGATTTCAAAATCAACAACAGATATATAGGCCTCAATAAGAAGAAGGGTTCAAAAGAGAACCTCCTTTTAGAAGATCTTCAACTCCCAGGTATCAAATTATATTTTTTGACTTATGTTATGCATGTAATAATTTTGGACATAAAGCTATGAATTGTAGAGCTAACAATAGTAACAGTAACAACTTTGAGAGATATACACAAAGGAATTATTCAAGGAGACCTAGTGACACACAAAGAAGAATTTACAATAGGTTTGAATCTTTGAGCACTGAAGTGGAATGTTACAAATGTAACAATTTTGGACACATGGCCAAGGATTTCAGAATGACAGTCCCTCCTAAAGAACCTCAACAGAATAATAACAGTCACAGACAAGAACCTCAGAAAACGACATGGATAAGAAAGCAAGATCAGTATAACAATGAAGAATGCACAGTCGATCTACAAGCTAAGCAAAATAAACATGGTTGGTATGTTGACAGTGGATGTTCAAAACACATGACAGGTGATAAAGACAAATTTCTTACATTACGAAAAGAAAAAAATGGATTAGTCTCCTTCGGAAATGATAATTCATCCAAAATCGTTGGAGAAGGCATAGTCCGAATTGGGAACAAGAATGAAAAGGAACAAAATGTTCTACTGGTAGAAGATATGAAACATAATATTCTAAGTGTGAGTCAAATATGTGACCAAGGTCATAAACTTATTTTTGATTCAAAAAAGTGTGAGATAAGAAATGAAGGTTTATGGAAATTGGTCGGTACAGCTGCAAGAACTTCAAACAACATATATGTGTTAAGTAAAATTGGAAATGAAAAGTGTTTTCTAGGAAAGGGAGATGAAAGTTTGCTATGGCATAGAAGAATGGGTCACATGCATTTTGATAACCTTGTCAAAGTCAACAAAAGAGAAGCAGTAAGAGAAATGCCCCAAATCACGAAACCAACCAACACTTTATGCAAGCATTGTCAACAAGGAAAGCAAACAAAGACCAGGTTCAAATCAAAGAAATATTCAACAATAAGACCACTGGAAATTGTGCACACTGATCTAGTTGGACCAACTACAACAAAGGGATTAAAAGGTGAAAAATACTTTATGTTATTAGTTGATGATTATACAAGAATGACTGAAGTTGTTTTTCTCAAGAACAAGTCAGAAGCTTTTGAAAACTTCAGGATCTACAAGGAAATGGTTGAAAATGAGATGGATTCAAGAAAAAAATGTTTGAGATTTGATAATGGAGGAGAGTTCACTTCAAAGGAATTTATGGTCTACTGTAGCAGTCATGGAATAAAAAGGCAATTCTTCGTTGCTAGGACACCTCAACAAGAATGAAGTTGTTGAAAGAAAGAATAGGACAGTACAAGAAATGGCTCAAACAATGCTAATGGATTCCAAATTGACAGATATATTTTGGACATAGGCAGTCCATACAACAGTTCACATTCAAAACAAAGTAATTCTCAGAAACAACACTAATAAAACTCCCTACGAGCTATGGAAAGGAAGACCAACAAATGTGAAGCACTTCAGAGTTTTTGGAAGAAAATGCTACATCAAAAGAGAAGATGGTAGAATGAGAAAGTTTGACTCTCATGTGGATAAAGGAATACTTGTTGGTTACTCAAGTAAAAGGAAAGCATATAAGTGTTACAATCTAATATTGAACAAAGTTGTGGAAAGCACCAACGTAACAATTGATGAAACATGAAAACCAGAATCAAAGGAAGAAGAAAACAAATCAATGGAACAACTTTTCGAAGAAGAAGATGAAAAAGAAGTAGAAGAGAAAGAAGAAGATGAAGAGAATCTGACAGAAGCATAAAATAAAGTTCAAAAAGTATCTCCAAAGACACCTAGCAAACAAGTACAGAAGAATCATCCTTCAGATCAAATTATTAGAAATAAAGATGCAGGAGTTTAGACTAGAAGAAAAATTTATTCACCAAAACAAACACACCTAGCACTCTTATCTACAATTGAACCAAACTGTTTTGAAGAAGCCAACAAAGATGAATTTTGGAATAAGTCCATGGATGAAGAATTGGATCAAATATAGAAAAATGACACTTGGGAATTGGTTCCAAGACCAAAGAATAAGAATGTGATCAACAAAAAATGGGTTTTCAGGAATAAATTGAATGAAGATGGACATGTTACAAGGAACAAAGCTAGATTGGTATGGAAAGGATATCCACAGATCGAAGGAATCGACTTTGAAGAGACATTTTCCCCAGTTTCCACAATGGAAGCATTTTGTTTACTTTTAGCTTATGCATGCTCCAAAAATGTTAAAGTATATCAGATGGACGTAAAATCATCTTTTCTGAATGGGGAACTTGAATAAGAAGTCTACATTGAACAACCAGAAGGATTTCAGTTGTTAGAGAACACAGAGTATGTATATAAATTAAAAAATGCCTTGTATGGTGTAAAACAGGCTCCTAGAGCATGGTACTACAGACTAGATACGTATCTACAGCAGGAAGGGTTCAGAAAAGGAAGTGTAGATAGCAACCTATACATCAAGGTAAGTCAAGGTAATAGTTTATTAATTGAATTTTATGTTGATGATATTATTTTTGGTAGTGATGATGACAGGTTAAGCCATAAATTTGCAAAAGACACACATAATGAATTTGAAATGTCATTAGTTGGAGAACTATCCTTCTTTCTAGGACTTCAGATACGTCAAAGAAACCAAGGAATTTTTATTTCTCAAACCAATTATATCAAAGAAATGCTAAAGAGGTTTGGAATGGAAGATTGCAAACCAGTTATCACTCCCATGCAAACCAGTTGTAAGTTGAGTAAAAATGATGATTTGAAGTCTACAGATCAGAGGCAATACAGGTCAATGATTGGAAGCCTACTATATGTGACAGCATCCAGACCAGATGTAATGCAAGCAGTTGGATATGTCGAACAATTTCAAGCAACACCAAAGGAATCACATGTATTAGTAGTAAAGAGGATTTTCAGATATCTCAAAGGATCAAAAGAGTTTGTATTATGGTATCCAAAAGGAAAATATATATCACTTATTGCCTACACAGATGCAGATTGGGCAGGTTGTATTGATGACCGATGAAGCACCAATGGAGCAATGTTCTACTTAGGTGAGTGTTTGGTATCATGGCTAAGAAAGAAACAATCATCAGTATCTCTATCTACAGTCGAGGAAGAGTATATTTCAGCAGCAAAATGTTGTACACAGGTTCTTTGGATGAAACAAAATTTGATAGATATACAGGTTGAGTATGATGAGCCCATTCCAATATATTATGATAATACAAGTGCCATCATTATCTCAAAAAGCCTGGTGATGCACTCCAAGATGAAGCACATTCCAATCAAGTATCACTTTCTACGGGAACAGGTTGCAGAAAAGAACATCGGAGTTGAGTATGTGGGCACAAAAGAACAAGTGGAAAACATATTTACAAAACCACTTCCACGAGAATCCTTTGAATATCTTCGCCAAAGACTTGGAGTTATTTCTACTCCAAAATGAATTATTTTTGAATGCTTATCTTATATGTCTTAGATGTACATGAGGAAGCACCATAAGAGGACAATTCAGTCAGGGGGAGCAACCATGGATGGAAAGATACCTTTGTCATTGATGACAAAGGGGGAGAGATTTATCAGATGCATAGGATAGAGGCATGGTTCTAGGGGGAGAAGATTTATCATATGCAAAGGACAAAGGCAAGTTTATCAGATACAGAGGACAAAGGCATGGTTCCAGGGGGATCATGAGTGATATGATTTCAGTATTGCATCATAGTGTTTCCATCAATGCCAAAGGGGGATATTGTTGATTAAGGTTGGTTGTCATTGATGTCAACCCTTGATGAAAGCCCCACAACACAAAGGTTTGGGTAATGAACCGAAGACTGTTTGATGTAAATATGACCCATTATTTTCTTATCATGGTTGATCTGAATTAAATATGGATGAACTCCAAAGTGGTCCCCTTATGGTGAAATCCCTCATGGGAAGATGCTTTGTGGACTAAGAGAACCCATGCTTAATTGTTGAATAATGAGATGAAGGACAATGAATTTTTCAAATAAACTATCCTATATGGATAGTTCTTGTCATTCCATTTCCGGTGGTATGTGGAACATCACATGACTGCTCACAGTTAGAGAGTTATGGCCATGAGAAGTTGGAGACCCCAGGGTTGGGTAATGGACCCAAGTTTGTTTGATGGATAATGGTATGGGTTATAATATATTTTCAGATAATACTATTCTATATGGATATTACATGTCATTCAATTTCTGGTGGTATGTGGAACATCACATAACTCCTCACGGTTTGAGATTTATGGCCTTACGAAGTTGGAGGACCCTCATACGTCATCTAGAAGCCCCAAGAGGTCAAAGTAGTCAAAGTGGTTTAAGATATTTTAAAAGGTAAATAATAAAGTGAAGTAATGAGTGTATTATAATTCAAAGTGAACATAAAATAAATTATTTCAATAATAAATTTAATGGAGAAATTAGAAGTGGGTTAACCTTAAAATAAGGAAAGTGGGGCCAAGTGACCTAGAAGATGTTTTTAAGCTACTTGGAGAGTATAAATAAGAGGAAAGGCTCTATCATTTTAATAACACTTGAGAATATTGAATATCTATAGGTTTCTGAGGTAATCAAGGATATCTAAGCCAAAATTCTGAGGGAAGGTGAAGAAAATAAGGCCGAAATGCAAGGAAGGATAAATTCTTTTGATGGTGTTTTCTAAGGTATGTTATTTACAAGTCATCTCACCATTTTCACTATAAATATTTTTCTATAATGATTCATACCATGAAATTGATATTTCATTGATAAGACATATCCAATTATATATGGTAAAAAATTCAACTTGTGGTTCATTGTATTTTTGGAGTTACACTCCGTGGAGAATAGGGTTTGTGGCTAGTCCTGAAACTAGTCAAAAAAAGGTGTTTCGGGTAAAAACGTCATAACTTATTCATAACAGAGCCAAATTTAGTGATACCAAATGTGTTAGTTAGGGTACCATATTTAGTATGTTTTGTAACATTTTTCAATCAATTCAACAAATATTCTGTGTGGGGCACACTCTACAAGGTCGCCCTCTAGAATAAGCCATAATTCAGCAAGGTATGCCATTTTTTCTATAACTCCTTTTCTGAGAGGTTCCAAGTAGTGAAACCTAGATTAATTGTATAAAACACAATGAAGAACATTTTTTATCAGTTTCATATCTTTATACATTACATGTACAAAGTTATGATTACTTCAAGTTAGTGTTGTTGACTGATCCAAAACTAGGCATGTGAGACTAAAAAAAAGTTTGATGAAAATGATAGTCTCTTGTTGTTGAAGTTAAGAAATGTTTGCAGGAATGTGATCATATACACCAGGTCTATTACAGAGCTAAAAATTAGATTTGGATGATGAAATTGATGAGGGATTTTGGTTGAGGTACATGTTGAGTACATGGTTGAGACAAGTAGTTGATGAGTTGGCACATACATGAGGTGTATAGTTGATGATGTTGGTACATATTGATGAGTCATAGTTGATGAGTAGTTGACACATCATTGGTACATACTTGGTACATGGTTGGATGCACTTGTTTATGGTACAGGTTTATTATAGCTTATTTCGTACAGGTTGGTGCATGGTTGATGCACTTGTTTATGGTACAGGTTGATTACAGGTTGAGGTACAGGTTGATGCATGGTTAATATTTATTGGTACAAGTTTAAAATGGTATATCTCACAGTGACAGGTTGGCATTGGTTCCATCATTCTACTTCTACTTTAGGGTAGCAGGACGGGGCAAGGACAATTAGTTGTAGCCGGAAAACATAGGGGGTTGTAGCCTCCTTCTGGTTGTAGCTAGAGAATTGGGTAGTTGGAGCTTCCCTTAGGTTGTAGCCTAAGAAGCTAGGGGGTTGGAGCCTCCTTCCAGTTGCAACTAGAAAACAAAGGAAGTTGGTGATTCCAATGAATGTAATTCTTCAATACATATAAGAAAAAGCATTATGTGGTTTTCTCCCGATTTGGGTTTCCACGTAAAACACTAGTGTACTGTGTATGTGTATGTTTGTTCATTTTTTCATTGCTTATTTACTCTACAGTTATTGTATGATAATGCTTCATTGATATAACACTTGGATTATATGGTTAAAAAGGATTAAATTGCTCTATTACTGATTCACCCCCCCTCTCAGTAATCCAACAAAATTCATACTCCTGGAATAACAGAATCCATCTGCATATTCTTCCCCCTAACACTGTCTTTTTGACTAGTTACTTCAATGTAGAATGATAAATAAACATCTTAAAATGTCTTCCCAACAATTAGTGTCTAAATTTTTGTAGCGCATATACCATAGCTAAGCCTTCTCTTTCAATGGTAGTATAATTCATTTCAGATGTAGAAATCTTCCTTCTAGAAATGACTATAGGGTGTTCAATATATCATGTACCTGGCTGTGCCAAAAATTCTCCTAATGTAATGGGTGAAGCATCGACATGAACATGAAATTCCTTACTCCAATCCGGGAAAACCAAAATAGGCACAGTGACCATTTTATGCTTTAGTGTGTCGAAGATCTGACGGAATTCTTTTGTCCAATGAAACTTACTATCCTATTTTGATAGCTTCTCCATACATTTTGTTATCTGTGTGTAACCCTTAATAAACTTTCTATAATATCATGTGTGTCCCAATGCAGTGTGAAACTGTTGAACTGAAGTAGAAGGAGGTAGATCGAAAAGGATAGCAATATTGGAAGGATCTACCATCAATACCTTCTTACACACAATGTGTCCTAACAACACTCCAAAAGGGGAAAATAAAATACACTTCTTCAAGTTCAGGGAAATATGACATTGTCTGCACTTATCTATCATTAATCTCAAACATTCAATATGATCTGTCAGTGGGCTAAAAATGGTCTAGTCATCAAAGTATGCCTCCAAAATGTTTTGTCAAAACTCCTTAAATGCTTCGACCACCACCCTGGAAAAGATGGCTAGTACAATATTCAAACCAAAAGGCATCACAATGTATTGAAAAGAAACCCATTATGTTGCAAATGTAGTCTTATGTCTATCCTCCTTAGCAATTTTGATCTAGTGATAGCCTGGAAATTCATCTGTGAATGAATAAACTTCTTGTCCTCCTACATTATGTAGAAATTCATCAGTAAAAGGTGTAGGAAATGGATCATGTAAACATGCATCATTCAATTTCTTTAAATCTACATAGATTCTAATTTCTCTCGAATTCTTATCTTGGACTACCATAGGACCGATCCATTCAGATTCTTCAATTGGTTCTATAATTCCTTCTTCCAGCATCCTATCTAATTCAATCTTAACTTTCTACTTGTACTTGGGATTTAGTCTGTAAGGTGTTTGCTTGACAGGTCTTGCATCTTCTTTTAAAGGAATCTTCATTTCTCCCATGGGCCCTTTAATGCCCTTCATGTATGTGAACTTGGTTGGAAACAAGTCATGATACTCATGCAGTAGTTTTGTAATCTTACTAATAGTAGAATCATCCCAATAGTCTCCAACATTTGCTAACTTAGATCCTTGCTCTGTTCCAATGTTAACCTTCTTAATTTTAATAATTTGCCCAACAAAAGGTAATTCAATCCCCGACCCTTCTATATATCTTTATCCTTCATTTTCTGAAATGTTCACATTCCTAGGTTCATCGTCCTCATCAATATTAATATTATAACAACCTTGTAACCTTTGAAGAGGTGCATTCCATTCATGTTCTTATTTTTCAAGAGGGAGGTTAGGTACTTCCTCAAAGACCTTCTATCTTACAATTTGTAAAGACTGATCTACTGTGGGGTACTGACTTTCAAATAGGAACGTATGTATTAAGTTTTGGGTCATACCATACCAATCTGTAGTGGCTAAGGACAGTTTTGGTTGAAGATACCAGTTGATAGGCGTAGTATCTAAGGTGTTAATGAACTTATGTACCCACTATTTATTAGGGATGATGTTCTAGACTTCCTCACAACTTCGTATATGGTCCCTACGACAAATCTGACCTATGTATTGAACTTCGTAGATTTCATCTTGGTCTAAAAAGTGCATTGTCAACAAGGTGCGATATTGTACCCATTCCACGATGTTCTTCTTGTGATATTCCCACCATCTAGTTGGCGTTGCTTTCAAGTCTTCGTCTAGTCCCAACAACCTCTGTTGTATTGGTACAATTCCTTCAAATTCAAGTAGAAATGTCTCTAAATTATTCAAGCTATCAAATATAGGAAGATCACTTACTTCTATGCCAATCCAATGAACTGCCTTAGTCAATCTGGCATACCTCCGTGTAGAGACTTCATCCATTTTTTTCTACTAATTTTCCAATGCTTCTTCTGAATCTGATGAGCATGCACTCTCACGTCGCCAACTTCATCTTCCATCTATTGTAGGATCAATATAATCTTGTTGTCATGTTATCAGTTTATATATTTTCTCTAGCTCATAAGCACGGTCTTCTTCTCTTATGGTATTTTTTTATCTGTGACCTTCATCAGGGTCAATAGGTGCAATGGCCATCACCTTCAAATGCCAATCTTCTCTTTTTTAGGTCAAGAACAGTCATATTGTTGAAATCCCAATCAATACCCAACAATGCATGATAGGGATATCAACAGTCTTAATCACTTCGAAATTTGCAAATGTCCTCCCTCCATCAATGTCTACAGGGACATTCTCAAGTCTTCCAAAGGGGCTCGATTAGCCATCCTGATTCTAATAGGATAGTAAGTTAATTTAGTTTTTTCCATCAATGCCCAAGTATACTTCGTCATAACATTTACTTATGATCCTAGATCGAGGACCACATAGTCTAAGTCATGGTCTCCAATATGAGCACTAAGGTGGAGTTCCTTGTTGGTCCTCCTTTTTATATATACTTGATTCAAAGATCTATTCAACAGAGGGTCTACTCTTCCAATTCCATAATGTCTTATCCGGTGTTGTAGATCCCACAAAACTCTTTCATATTTAATTAGATTAATACAAGTATACAATAATTATGTAAGCTTGATTACCTCTTTTCCTTGCCTAAGTGGGACAGAATGATCAAATGATGGAGGCATTTCATATTCCCTTACTTCTGGTTGTTCCCTAGATGAAGAAGCATGTTAACCTACAAATTCTCTTCTTGCTTCTTCAAAAGTATTCTTCTCTTTCCTTGGATAAAATAATGGGGCCTTCTATGAAGCTCTTCTGATCCCTGATCCATATATAGTATTTCCTAGAGTCCCCCTATATTCTCCTGTGACAATGCCTCCTCTAGTAATAACAACAAATCTTAGTTCCTCACCATGATTTTCATATGATATTAGTTGGACTTGTTGTTTTCCACCTCGTCTTTCCTGAAATTTAGCTAACAATACTGGACAGTCTTCAATGACATGGTCAAATGAATTACAGTAGATGCAACTAGTGAAAGGGTTCTGATCATACCTTTCCATATGACCTCGTTAGGCACAGTTATAGAAAATAATCTAACCTTGACCTCGACCCATAACTCCTCCTCATCCTCTTCCTCTGAACCCAAAGCGGGGATTAAAGTTTCCTCTTGCTGGGAAGTTGAACTGCATAACATTCCCTTCTTTCTGTAATTATTCTTGAATTCTATATGCATCCATTGACCTTTCATGCATGAGGTCATAATCCATACAGTCCTTCTCATCATGCCCCACAGATTTGAAAAATGTACAATAAATATTGGTGGGTGTCTGGACATATTTCTGCATATAATAACATTCACCAGGGCAATGTCTAGTTATACATACCTCGCACCATGCTAAATTATCCTGCTTCAAAGGGTTAGGGTCGCCAGAGCCCAACTATTCATTAAATAAAGGAAAATGCTCTTTTTCATGGCCATTTTCTTTACATTTGATACACCATATGTCTTCTCTTTTCTCCTTTCCTTTATCTTTCTTCATGTCTTCAACCTGTAAATATAAACTAGTTAATTGATTCAAAATATGACTCATACCTGCACTAGATTCTCCTACAGGGGTTGCTTCTTGTTTCATGGAGGTATCTAATGCATCATCCTTTGAAGCAACCTTTTGTTGCATCAGAGGAACTCTAATGTGTGGAAAGAGGGAAGCGATGAACCATTCCTTATGTTGTCCATCTGTAATCTGAAAACTTAAATGGCCTGTCAAGGTCTTAAACCTCTGATCAAATTCCCAAACAGGTTCACTCACGTTCTTCTTGATTTCCTTCAACTTTGTAATGCACTGCGAATCCAACTTAGGCTTCTTGAACTCTGCACTCAACGCAGTCTTAATGTCATTCAACAGTTTAGGATTTACAAATCCGGTAACAAACTTCATGTACTAGCTTAATGCACGATCCCTCAAGCTAGTATTAAACTAATCTCTCTTAACATCTTTGTTGGTGACTTTCTTAATGCTTCATACAACTTTGCATAAGAACCAGTATTGTTCAGGATCCTCAGATCCATATCCTCTGAAAATGGGTAACCTCATTTCATCTACCATGTATTTTTCTTGGTTTCTCAACTAAGTATGTACTAAATTGCTTGTAATAGTGCTCTGATTACTTTGGTTACTCTGGTCACATACTATTGCTAAACAAACAGGAGGATTAGTAATGCTTACTTCGATAGTAGGCGAAGTACCCAAAGTTTTTATTTCTTCTCGGTGAATTTCCTCATACTCTACTTCTTCTTCCCTTGCAAACTATAAATATTCTTCATCTGATCGCCCTGCTTCTTCTCCACTGTAGAAATATGTGTCTTGTGTTAATGGCCCATAAATATGCTTAAATAGTTTCGCAAGAGGAACCTTTCTGAATGATATCCCACTGCGCATGTGTCCAACCTCTGTGTCATTGTCGCACTATGAATTTTTGAACATTAGCTTTAAAATTCGACTGATTACTGTATCTTCATGATATTATTCTCATGCAATAACATCTTAATCTTCAGTTTCAAATAATGTATAAACTTCCCTCTAGGTCCCTTAAAGAAATATCTCTCTTCTTGGCTATATGATTCCACTCTGTCAATAGAAAATTCATTAATGTATCCTCCAATAGTGTTATCAAACCAGAGATCCATTGCTCTAGACATAGAGTTATCGAATCTCTTAACTTTCTTGATCAGTGTCGATCTCCAAACCATAGGAGGTCTAGATCTAATTTCAAACTGAGTGTCTTCTAGTCTAGCTATCCACTTGTACAACTCCTTATGAACCCCTGCAAAGAAAATATCAAGCACGTCAGTAAATATGTACCTTCCCAACCAGTCTTTTGTACTAATTCTAGGGTTCTCGTTCTGAGCTTCGACGAAGTCCCTTTCTTTTTCTTCTATCCAATCCTAAATATCTGTCTTCAATGGAAACCACCTTGACATTCCCTAAATAAGGTCTTGACAACGAAACCATTTGTTGGCATAGGGGCACACCCAAGGTTCAACTCTAACAAACCCTAACTACTGGACCTTTCGGAAACACCTGTGCAGTAGATGAAGTCTCACCCGAAGTAGCACCAACAAACCCTAACTACTGGACCTTTCGGAAACACCTGCGCAACAGATGAAGTCTCACCCAAAGTAGAAATAGGGGGGTTGTAGGACACAGGTGTCTACAACGAGAGGAAGTGCAAGATGATTCCAAAATAATAATGAAAGATAACATAGAGATTCTTAACAATATTATGCTTAAATTCGCGAAGTTATTTATATCTCTTATCTTCAGTAAGGAAAATAACAATGCAATCACAGTATAAAAGATAGCGAATAACACAATAGTCAACCATGTAGAACAAAAAGATTTTACGTGGTTCACCCTCCCCCTAGGGATACATCAACATAACTATGTTTATTGATAAAGTACATGGAAATACATAGTTCTATGTGCGCACTCAACTGGAAATCCTTTTCTCTCTCCTCTTTATATCCCCACCCTGTGCACCCAACTGCAGAGTAGATATTCGCACCCAGCTGCAGAGTAGATATTCGTACCCAACTATAGATCCAAAATTACAAGAATTCTCTAAGGCATCACACTTTTACATATCAATCCCTCTATATCTCTCTCTCAACTTTTCTAGACCTCTATTTATCATTCCATGACTCTTAGAAACCCTAGAATGAAGTCCAGGTGTCAAAACCCTATGTCCACATAACCCGCCTTTTAAGGACTTTTTCGTCATGTTCTTCCTTCTCTTTCGTGAGGTGCTCCAAAGCACCCATTAGTGTCTTCTTCCGCTTGTTGATACATCCCCGATCTATCGTCTTCGCTTCTTTTTCCTCCTTGATATTCTCTTTCAACATATTTCTTTCCCTTACTTCATTCCTTATTTTATACTTATTTTCCCACTTCGACCCTTCCCCAGTTTGTGTGCCTTCCACGCACTTCATACTTTGTATTTCTTCTTCTTTAATCTTTGCTTTCTTCCTTAATACCTGACCAAGGGCCAACAAGTACCAATATTTTGCAAGACCTTATAAGGGCCATAGTACTTTGGTGAGAATTTATTATCATTCTTAGCTTGCTTGAGGGACATATGTTTGTATGTTTGTAGTCTCAAAAATTCTTTCACTACGATGCCGATATGCTTGTTGTTTCATGTGATTTTGTTCCATGGCCAAGTTTTCATTTAAGAGTTGGAGAACTTGTTGTTGATGCTTGATGTGATATTCCACTACTTGAATCTTAGATTTTTGTTTTAGAGAAGAAGTGATGGATGGTGGGTGATATCCATAAAGCACCATAAATGGTGTCATTTTTGTTGCAGTATGAAATGAAGTGTTATACCACCATTCTTCCAAGGGTAACCACTTGAACCATTTTGTTTGTTTATCAGAGACAAATCAACAAAGGTATCCTTCCAGAAATATGTTCACTATCTTAGTTTTCCATAAGATTGAGGATGATAAGATGAGCTATGAGCCAATTTAGTACCCAAACAAGAAAATAATTATGTCCAAAAATGTCCAGTGAAGATGGGATCTTTTTCACTTACAATAATCTTTGGGATTACATGTATCTTTTGAACTATCTCCGTAAATGAGGTAGCAACTGTAATGGTTTTGAAAGGATGAGAGAGTACACAAAATTGTGCATACTTGGTAATTCCATCAAAAATCACCATGATGACACTCTTTCCTTCCAACTTCAGTAACCTTGTGATTAAATACATGGAAACCTCCTCCCAACGCTTACTTGAAATGGCTAATGGTTGTAAAAGACCCGGGGTATTAATCTTTTCCACATTATTTTGTTGGAAAACCAAACATTCTTCCACAAACCTTTGAACATCAGTTTCAACGCCATCCCAAACAAATTCCCTCTTGACTCAATGATAGGTTTTCAAAAATCCGGAGTGCCCTCCTACTAGAGAGGTGTGAAATTAGAAAAGTACCTTTTGTTTGAGTTGGGAGTTATTACATAAATATAAGAAATCTTTGTACCATAGTGAATCATTTTTCCATGTAAATGTATTGAATGCACTGGAATCCTGTTGCAACCTTTGAATGAGAATCCACACTTCTTCGTCATTCTTCCATTCATCCATTGCTTCTACTATCCAATTAGGTTTATGATAGAGATAGAACATAGAAATGCCTCAATGTATTCATCCTTTCTTGAGAGTGCATTTTCCACAACATTTGTCTTCCCTTTTTTGTAGATGATTTCAAAGTCATAACCCAACATATTGGTCACCCATTTTTGTTGCTCTTCTGAAGATAGTCTTTTCTCCAAGAAGTATTTAAGATTGGTTTATGATAGAGATAGAACATAAAAATGCCTCAATGTATTCATCCTTTCTTGAGAGTGCATTTTCCACAACATTTGTCTTCCCTTTTTTGTAGATGATTTCAAAGTCATAACCCAACATATTGGTCACCCATTTTTGTTGCTCTTCTGAAGATAGTCTTTGCTCCAAGAAGTATTTAAGGTTGTCATGATTTTCTTTTACCTTGAAGTGCCTACCTATTAGGTAAGGGAACCATTGCTTCAATGCATGTAGTATCTCCACCATTTCCTTCTCAATGCATTTAAGTCCTTTCCCTTATGTGGCCTTCTTTCAAAATCAAGAGGCCTTATTACATTATAACAACACCAATGCCATTTCTTGAGGAGTCACATTCCACAATAAAGGTTTTTTTGAAGTCTGGTGTGGTCAAGATATGAGTTTTGCACATTTCCTCTTTAAGTTGTTCAAATCTTGATTTGCCTCTGGATTCCATGAAAATGCATCGTTCTTAGATAATGCAGTTAAATGTGTTGTTATTCTTCCATAGTTTTGAATAAACTTGCGGTAGTAACTTGTCAAACCCAAAAATACTCTAAGATTCTTCAATGTTTTGGGAATTGACCAGTCCATCATGGATTTAATATTGTTAGGGTCTACCTTGACACCTCATGAGATACAATATGACCCAAATAATATACCTCCTTCACCCCAAAGAAACATTTGGACAGTTTGGAATATATTTGTTGCTCCTTTAGTAGTTGTAGCACCCTGTCAACATGTTGAATATGATCTTCCCAAGACTTTGTATGGATTAGTATCTCATCAAAAAATACTAAAACAAGTTTTCAAAGGAAGGGCTTGAAAATGGAATTCATCAACCCTTGAAATGTGGAAGGTGCATTCTTAAGGCCAAAAGGCATGACGAAAAATTCATAATGGCCTTCATGAGTTATGAATGTTTTTTTTGGGATATCTTCTTCCTTCATTCTAATCTGATGGTACCCTAAACGGAGATACAAATTTGTGAATTATATTTCTCCATGTAGTTCATCTAACAATTCATCAATGATGGGAAGGGGAAATGTATCTTTAATGGTGATCTTGTTGAGATCTCTATAATATGGACACATATGCCATGAGTCCTCTTTATTGAGTACCATTACCACCAATGCAGAATAAGAACTTTGGCTAGGTATAATAATGCTAGCCTCTAAAATTTCTTCAACAATACGCTCAATCTCACTATTCAGGGAAGAAGGGTATATGTAAGACATGATGTTAGGAGGAACACTCCCATGAATTAAGTGAATAACATAATCATGATCACGAGTGGGTGGAAGACCTCTTGGAATATCTTCAAATACTTTGGAATTATTATCAATGATCCCTTGGAGATCTAGGGGAATAGATGGCTTATATGTTTGAGCATCTAGTGAGCATAGTTGTACAATTACACCATGATTCCTCTTTTTCAATAATTTTTTCATGCCATTAGATCTTACCACCTTAGTAGGTTTCCCTGTCATACCCCTTAACTCAAATTCCTTTCCTTCCAATGAAACTTTCATGAAACGTTCTTGAAAATTAAAAGCCAATGTTCCCAAGGATTGTAACCATTGGACCCCTACTATGACATCAACACCACCCATGGCTATAGAAATCATTGGAATATTCATTACATATTACCCCATACTAATATTTATATTATGTCATTTTCCTGAGCAATTGATAGTTCCTCCATTTTCAATCATTACTTGAAACTCTCACGCTAGATATATAAATCAATTCAGACATTTGGAGAATTTAGAGTGAATGAAATTATGAGTACTACCAAAATTAATTATCACTATTGTCGTTTTCTTTTTGATATACCTTCGATATTGAGGGTTTGAGGAGTGCTAATTCCATCCAGTTCATGACATGATATGGTTGGAGTCATCTCTTCAGAAGAAATATCTTCCACATATTCATATTGAGATGTTTTTTTTTCTTGTTCTTGTTCTTATTCCTCTTCACAATCTATGTAGAATAATTTTTTCTCACCACACTTATGTCCCTTACTGTACTTGTTGTCACAATTAAAGAATAATTTTTTTTCTTTTCTTTCCTCCAATTGTTGAGGTATTAAACTTGTATGTTGAGGTGGTTTATAAGAAGGAACATTATTCTTTCGATAGATGATAGGGGTGGTTCTTCTAGTATCCATAGCCATATTTTTACTTTCAACATTTCTCTCCACCCTGAATGCATTCTCCAATTATTTGGGTTCCCAAAGGAGAACCTCATGTTGAATGTTATCCATTAAAATTCCTATGAAGACATCAATCAGGTGCTCCTCTAGAATATATGTCAAGTTCATATTCAATCTTTGGAAGTTCTCAATGTGCTCCACAATTGAACCCTTTTTCTTGAGATTTATCAATTGGTTGAAGAAGGTACTAATCCTTATATCCTCATAGTGGGCTATCATTTCTTCTGTGAAAATTTTCCAAGTGACAAGTGATTTGTGAGAACAAATCGATCGATACCACAAAAACTAACTAGGTTCTAAATATAACTACACATTCATACTTATTGTGTGTGTGGTACATCATGTAGATCAAATAACTGCTCCTTCTGGAGTATCCATGTGATTGGATCCTTTCCATCAAAATTCCTCATATTGATATTAGGAAAGTGGTTGGTGTTCAACTTAAAGCTTGAGTTTCTCCAGTCTTGATTCATCTTCCTTGTGTCCTCATCATGAATTTCATGGGATACAGTGTCACTTTCAGGTGGCCTCTATATTAGCAACTTTTTCAACCCTTCCATGATCTCCCCTTTTAAGACATCCATCTTAGTGTCCATAATATTTTGTAGTTCATCTTTTTTTACTACCTTCTTTTGTAAATCATCTATGTCCTTGCACATTTATTCACATTCATTAGGAGTTCAAGTATTGATATTATGGTAGATGTGGGAGGTATTGATCTGGATTTTATGAGCAGAAAAAAATGAATACAGATTATTAATAGGTACTTAACACAAAATAATAGAGATACAATAAAACTGGTTTTCTATTCAATAACAAAATAAGCTGAAACTGTAAAATGCAGCGGAAACAAGCTTGCTGGAATGGTGGCTGCTTATCTTTGAGAAGAGATGTGAAGACAACGTACATTCACAAGAAGCCCATTACAATGAGGATCTGAAGGCCTTTTTACAATAAGAAAGAATGCCAAAAACCCTAGACATCCAAAAACCTAACCCTAGGAGATGAAACGCCAAAAGTCATGCGGGCCCCGTTTGGGTAAGCTAGTACATCAACTTCCCGGGGTCGTAACTTTTGCATACAATCTCCGTTTTAGGCGTGTGATAGCCCATTGGAAAGGTATCGCTGAGGAGATTCATTTTGGGGGCTCAAACATGCCTTCAGATATCATTGAGGAGCTCGATACCGAAAAATCTTCATTTAGGCCCTCAAAATGGCCCCGAAAGTAAAAACTGCTAAAAATAGTAAATTGCCAAAAATGTTAGAAAATTGTTTTGAGCTAGTTGGAAAAGGTGGGTGGACACCGATATCCATCTAGATCAATCCTCCATCCTTAGTAAGAAATGGTATCCATTGCGTTGAGGTCCCCCATTAGATGAGGAAATGTCTGCTGAATTTGGCCTCGGGTGAGCCACTTGCCTTGGTGCAGGAGCTGCCCTACTTTGATGACTCGATAAAGATGGATCCTTTGTTGTCGAGTGCCCTTGATCTATCTGTCTACAACTTGATCATTGGATGCCTGTTGTATGCTTTCGAGGTTGAGCTCTGTTGGTGTCAGTTGTTCTTCTACTTCTGAGGTGTCCAATAATGGTGGGAAATAAGGGTGAAGGAGATTCACATTGAACACTGGGTGCAGGCCAAGGAAAGGAGGAATGTTGAGCTCAAAATAATTATCCCCCATGGCCTTGGTGATCATATATGGTCCATAACAGAGTGGGCGAAGCTTCCGATGGGGTCCTGTAAGGCGTTCTTTCTGTAAGTGCAACCAAACTTTGTCTCCCATCTGAAACTTATGCGACACTCGATGTTGATCATGGCACTATTTGTACTTGTCATTAGACTTATGTAGGATATCCTGAACCTATTGGCAGATGTGTTGGATTCGCTCAATGAATCGGGTGGCTTTTTCAGCTTCAGTTGGAGCAGGAGATGAGTCAGTCGAGGTGACCACAAGTGGAAGTGCAACATCTATGGGACCCAATGGTTGGAATCCTAACCCCACTTGAAAGGGGTTGTGGTTGGTTGAGCTATGAAAGGCTCATTTGTAGCTATGTTGGGCATAAGGAAGGCTCCCATCCCATGTGCGAGGGTTCTTTGAATTATACATGCGAAGGATATGCACAATCATTCGATTTACAACCTCAGTTTGGCCATATGTCTGGGGGTGGAAGGCCGTGGATTTGGTGAGCTTGGTGTCCAGCCGTGACCAGAGGCTCGACCAGAATGTGCTGAGAAATCGACTATCCCGATCTAAGACAATGGTTTTTGGGATTCCAAAATGTACCCAGACTCATTCAAAGAAGAGCTTGGCAGTGGCCTCTACTGCGATGCTCTTCTTGCAGGCAACCGAAATCACCATCTTAGAAAAGCGATCAACAACCACAAAACCACAGTCATTTCCCCGCTTGGTGGATGGGAGGCCCGACATGTAGTCCATTGAGATGGATTCCCATGGCCTGTCAGGAGTAGGAAGAGGGGTGTACAAGCCTTGTTTCTTAGTGGTCGGTTTGGCAATAACGCAGGCAGTGCAGGACCTGATATACTTACCGACCTCCTGTCAAAGTTTTGGACAGTAGAAATGTTTTTGTAGCATCACCACTATCTTTTTGATGTCGAAGTGTCCTGCCACCCGACTGTAGTGAGCTTCCCAGATCAGCTTCTCTCGCTCTCTTGATGAAACACAGATATGGTCCAGAGGACACAACAACCCATCCTGAAGATGGAAATTATCAGCAACTGCATTTGCACCCAAAATTTGGTAGGTGGTGGCGAAGTCAGGGTCTGTCTCATAGATTTGGGGCCATCCAGATGTCTCATGGCCGCAAGAGTCTAGCACCATGGTGAGTTTCGCGACTGGCAGTCTGTTGAGGCAATCAACGATGCGATTGGTGCTTCCTTTTTTATACTTTATGTTGAGGTGGAATTGATGCAAGTATGTGGACCACTTTTGATGGTGGTCATTTTGTAATTTTTCCTGTGTCTGCATGAAATGCAGTGGCTTATGATCAGTGTGGATGACTGTCTCCTTCCCAAGAATGTAATGTCTCCACTGGTGAAATTCTTGGACAATGGAGTACATTTCTTTGTCGTAAGTAGGGTACTTACAGACAATAGCTGATAGTGTCTCACTATGATAGGCCACAGGGTGGCGATGTTAAGTGAGAACGGTGCCCACGACATAGTCTGAAGCATCTGTCTCGATCTCAAAGGGATGCTGCAGGTCTGGTAGTGAAAGCACTAGGGCTGAGCACAAGTGTTGCTTCAAGTCATCGAACGCTTGTTGTTGGGACCAGCCCCACGCAAATTTCGCCTTACCACAACCCCTGGTTATTTGGTTGAGGGCCCATGCAATATGGGAGAAACCCAACACGAACCTGCGGTATAAATTAGCAAGTCCCAAGAAGCTTCGAATCTCAGTGAGTGTTGTTGGGGCTGGCCAGTCGCGGATGACTTGGATCTTGGCTGGATCCACATGTACGCCATGTTGATCAATGATGTAGCCCAGGTAATGGACCCTGTCCATGCCGAAGGAGCATTTTTCTAGGTTGGCATATAGCTTGTGCTGCCACAGGGTGTGCATAACCTGTTGAATATGCTGCAAGTGTTCATCCCAAGTCTTGTTGTAAATTAGAATGTCATCCAGATACACCACTACAAAAGTATTGGTGAATGGTCACAGGATATCATCCATCATCCTCATGAAAGTGGATGGAGCATTTGTCAAACCAAAAGGCATGACCAACCATTCAAAAAGTCCTTCCTTTGACTTGAAGGGGATCTTCCATACATCTATCTGTTCTATCGGGACCTGGTGGTAGCCAAACTTCAGATCAATCTTACTGAATTATTTGGCCCCCGTGAGTTGATCAAGGAGGTCATCGATTCGAGGAGTCGGGTACCGGTTTCTGACAGTGATATTATTTAGAGCTCGATAATCAATACAGAGTCGCCAGGTTCCATCTTTCTTCTGTACCAGCATGATTTGGCTCCCACAAGGTGATGAGATAGAGCGTATGTGCCCCTTGTGGAGCTATTCTTGGATCTGTCTCTTGATCTCCTCGTTCTCTAACAAAGAGTGACGATAGACTGGCCCATTAGGCAGCGGTGCGTCGGGGGTCAGATCGATGGGGTGCTTGACCTGACAGTGCAGAGGTACCCCTGTAGGTGAGGAGAAGATATCCGAGTATTCTTCCACGACCTTATCTATTTTCTTCTGCTGTGTGGAGAGGTCGGCCACAAAGACCCTATATGTGGCTGCGATCTTTCGCTTATTCTGAGAGCGAATCACAAAGAAGACAAACTTCCCCATCTGAGAGATGAGTTTCCTACATTTCTTAGCATAGATCAAGGAAATAGCACTAGGTGGGACTGCCTCGGGTATCCTGTACGATTTCCTGTTCAAAGTAATAATAACACTACGAGGCCTAGACTCATATATAGCATGACATTTCCATAAATAAGGTTGGCCCAAAAGAACATCAAAAACTTAAAGAGGAGAAACATCACACAATACCTCGTCTTTGAAGGGCTTGATGCCATACGACAATCGACATTGTTGGTCGATGCGAAGATGGCTTCCTTGGAGGATCCATCCAATGGTGTAGGGTTGTGGGTGTGGCATTGTTGGCAGGGCCAGTCGCTTGACGACCTCTGCTGAGATGAGGTTCTTCTGGCTACCGCTGTCAACAATGAAGTGCCTTTTAACCACATTTATGAATGGAAGAGGCGCTCTCCTTCTTCTGGATCGTATGATTCACTAGGCTGGATCTTAGTGGTAGCAACGGTGGCATTGGGTTCCGCATCAATGATCTGTCTTCCCCTTTCTGGTTCTGTCTCGGAGTTAGAATATGCATCTGATTTAGAGGCTTTCACTTCTGCCACCAACAACTGCTTTGAGCGACAGTCAACAGTGTTATTCCAGGGTCTCTTATGGAAGTCACACCACTTCCCAGTATCTTTCTTTGTCTTTCCGGTGTCCTTCTTTGCTTGTGGCTTGTATTGGTTGTCTTGATACTGTCCATGTTTGCTTTGTCCTTTGTTCAGTGGGTTGGGGCTGCCCTTTCTTGGCTTTTGTTGTGAGGGGTTCCCAGGCCCAAATTGTCTCTTCTTTTGTTTGAGCTTCTGCTCAATTTTGACGGCATATCAGTAGGCCACCCCCAAGTATGAGATGTCTAGAAATTCCATTTTGGTCTGGATGTATCTATGCATAGAACTGCGATACTTGAGCACCAGATGTCTCTCTGAATCTTCGATACCCAACTTGGTGCGCAAGGTATGGAAGATATTTGTGAAATCTGGCACTACTTGGTCTCTTTCTTGCCGCAGTGTGGTCCATTTGGTATACAGGTCATCATAACTTCCGACAGGGTAGTATTGTTCCTTAATAGCATCCCTGAAGGATTCCCAAGTGGTTGTGACTGAAAATAATGAGGTTTCCTCTATTTCCTTTTTCTCACAGAAAGTTTCCCACCAATCTTTGACATGGGAAACGACTTTGAGGAGTGCAAAAGTATTTTTTTCTCTATTTGAAAATTTATGAACAGAAAAATACCCTTCTAGTAGATTCAACCACTTGTCTACAACATCTGCATCTATCTAACCTTCAAATATAGTAATATCAAAGTTTATTTGTACCTTGAAGGGGGCGACGCCTCCGTTCGAAGAAGATGCATCGCCTGTTGGTAGTCGCCAAAGGATTTGCGCGAAACTATCCATCATCTCGTTCCTCTGTTGCGTGAGGGATTCCTCAATCAACAGTTTGAAAGGATCTCCTATCCCATCATATTTATTTTCTCCTTCCATGGGAGGTCTCTTGGGCATGCGAGAGCTTCTATCCTCAAGAGAAACAAGCTCGAGACCCAACTCTTTGTACTCCGACCTTGTTGGGGACATGCATTAAGACGACAAGGAGCACACCGCTCTAATACCACTGATCTAGATTTTACTAGCAGAACGAAATGAATATAGATTATTAATAGGTTCTTAACACAAAATAACATATATATAGTAAAAATGGTTTTCTATTCAATAACGAAATAAGATGAAACTGTAAAATGCAGTGGAAACAAGCTTGCTGGAATGGTGGCGGCTTATCTCTGAGAAGAGATGTGACGGTGGCATGCATTCGCAAGAATCCCATTACAATGAGCCTCTAAATACCTTTTTATAGTAAGCAAGAATGCCAAAAACCCTAGACATCCAAAAACCTAACCCTAGGAGATGAAACGCCAAAAGTCATGTGGGCCCCGTTTGGGTAAGCTAGTACATCAACTTCCTAGGGTCGTAACTTTTGCATATGATCTCCGTTTTAGGCGTGTGATAACCCGTTGGAAAGGTATAAACGAGGATATTAATTTTAGGGGTTCAATCATGCATTTGGATATCATTGAGGAGATAAATACCGAAAAAACTTCATTTAGGCCCTCAAAATGGCCCTGGAAGTAAAAACTGCTAAAAATAGTAAATTGCCAAAAATGTCAGAAAATTATTTTGAGCCAGTTGGAAAAGGTGGGTGGACACCGATATCCATCTAGATTAGGTATTAAACTCCACTTGTAAGCTTTGAGGAGACTATAATATTCCAAGAAGCCAGAGAAACCCTAAAAACTTGGATAATAACCCTAAAAGACAAGTCAGTGTAATATAATAATTAATATTGAGTTATTCACCACTAGGAAGAGAAGTAGGTCCAGTCAGCTAAGATGGAGCAGCATAAATAAAGGGTTCTAGATCTCATTTTTTACTCACTCACTCACAACTACATTAGGACAAGAAGTGTGCATGAGTGAAGGAGAACTGCAACTGTTGCAATAGTGATCTTGTCTTGGGTTATCAGTTTGGAATTTATTCCTAGTATTTATTTATCCTTGCTTGGTGCGCTAGCCTTTCTTGTCTATTGATCTGCTACTAGAATTATTCTATCTATCAACATTAAGGTGCTCGAGGTGGCCTTTCTACCTATGTTTGTGTGAAAATATTGCTATATTGTCTATGGGTAAATGAGCACACCCATTTTTCTAATAGGTTATGGGACCACACCTCCTTCAATCAGTCTAACCTCTAGAAGGAAGCTAAGATAGAAGATTATAAATCTCGTTAAATAACTTCTGCTAGGGTTTCTAGCAGGTGCAGTTACTGAAGCACTATCACTAGGGTTACTAGCATGTGCTACTGAAAGCCCTAAAACCTCTTTCCCAACACCTTATGATGGAACACTTTATTCAAGGAGAGGATATTCTAGTACCCCTTATTCCAGTGCAGCTATTGGCACTCTTAGAAGGCGAAAACGTCAAGGTTGATATTTTGGGTCAAATTCAACATTTGACCAATCCAAGTCAACATTTGACCAGTCAAAGTCAAATTTTGACCAACTATCGGTAAACATAAATCATGAATGAAAAGATAGATTATTTACAATATTCATATCTTACATGAACTCTTGAAGATGACATGTGCATAATTAACAGTGGAGATTTTGGGAATATAATAGGAGACTAGGTCAAACTCTATAGTCTGAATGAAAAGAAGACATCCTACAATATAGAACTTGGATACAAGGACACTTATCCATGGATTTATCTTCAAATATCATCTCCGCTTATCAATTGTTTTATTGTGCAAAATTATGACTAAAACAGTAAACTATGTACAAAGACAATCTACCTACTCTACCTTACTTGAAGGAAAGGGACACTTTTGGGTGTAGCTATATTTTGAATGGAGCCATTCATGCATCCAACTTATTTTTGGAATGAACTCCATATTTAAAGAACATGTTGGGTCTGGTACCAAAGAATTAGAGGCATGTTCAAAATGTGTTGAGGAAAAACTGAGCAAGATAACTTTGTCATATGATTGCATTGTTTAACATATGATTGCATTGCTTGGCCAACAATTATTTGGAACTATTATTTGATAAAATCAACTCTTGGTTTCCCAATAATTCTATTGTTTTTCGTTGGATGAGAAGTTTCATGTTTCAAAATATTTTCATCTTTTTCTTGTCTCCAACCACTTCCAAGATTCTTGATTCATCAATTTCCTTAAAACATTCTTTCTTTATGCAATGGAAATGTTGATCATCATTTTTATCAATATTATTATCTTCTACCAAGTCTTCTTACTACAAATGTTCTTATGTATTTTCATCATTGGTTATAATGACGAAACCTTCTCGTGCATTTAGTGGAGGCTCCTCAATTTCATTCTCAAATTTGTTGCTTGAAATAGATTCATATGGAGTATATGAAAGGGTGAAATATTCATTATATTGCATCCATATGGGAGAGGGTGGGTGGGAAATTTTTCATCAAATAAAGTTTCTAGCATGTCCCAACTCGTAATGGTCCCAGGCAATAATGAATGGAGCCATTCAAGAGCATTCCCAGGTAGAGTTTGTAAAAATAATACACATGTAAAATTGTCTTTAGTGATATTGAAAACATCACATGTACATTTGAATCTAAACAAGTGCTTCACTCCACCCTATGAATTATTCCCAAAGAATGTAGAAAATTTTTCCATAGGAATATTGGGCATCTCAAAATCTACTTCTGGAAAATTTAAAGAGTCTCTATGTAGTAGTCTTCTTCTTTGGGTACTTTTTCCTTTTGTTGAGTCTTGTAAATCCATTGATGTGCTTGGTGGAGAAGTCAAAGGAACACCACAACATGAATGAAATTTTTCATAGGAGTCATAATATATATCTTCTTGAAATTTTTAAATCTTTTCAATGAAATCACGAGGGAGGTCGTTATCCCAAAATATTTGATTGTTCTTGGATTTTATTGAGGTCATTCAAACATATTTGGATAATATTTTTTATAAAACCCGTCCATATAGAAAAAATAATAATTTTCTTGAATCTTCTTTTTGAAACTTTGAATCATGGAGACTCTCGTCCTTCAATCATATCTAAAACAAAGCCTCAAATATCTCAAAAATAAATTTCTCCTCATTATGGTCACCAAAAATGTTTATGTTTGAATCGATTAAGATTGAAACAAGAACCGCACGAGGATATGAAACCCCTTGCATTTTTATAGAGGTGCTACTTTTATTTGGCTATAAGATATATCTTGAATATATTCAATTGGGAACAATTCTAGATAGAAAACTCCAAAATCTTATTGATTATTTTAATATTGAAATGGTTCTTAATAACCTCATCTAATCTTTGGGTGAAATGAATAGTTATTCAACAATATAAAAGATTGAAGCAGGGATTCAATATCATAATATCTTTGTGCTCATCATCATATATACAACCCTCTAAATAATATACAAAAATAAATGCATCCATATCTTCTCACGAGGAAAAGGAGAGAACAATTTTGATCATCTTAAAGAACTTTAAAAGAGTTATGCATATAATAATGAAAAAAATTGATAGGAAAACTCCAAAAATATCACACTCATAAATCCCAAGATCTGAGAAATCATTAGAGAAGTGCCCCAAAATATATCTCTGTGGAATTTTATTCATGAAATATATTCAAAAATATACAAAATATTTGGAAACCAATTGACTTAGTGACTCATAAAAACAACTTGTCAAACAATGATTAAATTCCAATGAATCCAATAGGAAATCATGGATTACATATGAAAATCAATATATGGCTACATAAATACTCCATGATTATATAGAAAAGTATTGGAAGCTTACAAGAAAAACACTCGAGAACTTAGACTTATGTTCAATTCAAAAATATGAACAAGAATCCTTGAGAAATTTGTGTAGAAGAAGAAGAATGGAGAAGATAGAGATCTATGTTTGTTGATCAGAGGCTTGGATGTATGTTGAATGTTCGGCCGTTCTATTATTAATGTTTCCTCTAATACTACAACCTTCTCTCTCAACCTTTGATAAACCCTTTTCTTTCTTTTTAAAACCAACTCGTTTATCTTCTTGAGTAGTTAGGGATTTTTATTTGTTGGAATAATCACTTTAATTAGTGCCTCAATAAATTATCGTTAGTGAATTTGCATTATTTACATACACATATTGAAGTGGGCTATCTTTTCATATTTCTTAAAAGTTTTTAAATAAACTTATTTTGAAAAGATTAATTAACTATACTTTTAAAGAGAGGACTCTGTTTTAATTTTCTAGATGTGACATTCAATTTCTCAGTAATGGAAATCATTTTAGATGTGAGATTGATCATCTTAAAGTTCCATCAGGTGCTCCTAGAAACAATTGCAATTCATGGATATCAAGATATGAGCTCGTGAAGTCGAGGTACGAAGCATATTTTTCATTACACCATAAAAATATTGTTGACTTTTCTTTTAATTTATGAGAAAAATATGGCCAATTTCATCCCTTGAAACCTATTCCATCATCTTCCTCATCAAATTATCTTTCCAACTAGGTAAAATTTTCCTCTGAATTACATCTAAGTCATCAAGAATCAACAATCAACAATAAGTTTTCATGGGGCAATCTGGGCCATTGATTTTATTTCTCCCTCCTCCTTTCAAATTTCAATTTTTTGTCAGGAAAATGTATATCTCACATGCATGGGAGTTTTGGATATTTTAATGTATATATTAAAAAGTGTATTATGCGTTACATGTGAAGCATGAAAATATTATGAAAACTAAGACATTCGATCCCTTAGAAAATTAGTGAAATAATTAAATATTTTATTCCCCTAGTCATCAACCACCTATGCCCAGTCAATGCCTAGTGGAAATGAGTCAACGATGAGTCAAATTCCACGTGTCATTTTTTGATAGGTCACTATGACCTACCACATGTCACCACTTAATTGTTTTCCACATGTTACACTTCCATTCGTCACCACATGTCAACCTTCCATCGGTTAACAGAGTTTCCATGTTTCACCAATGATTAGTTTTAATGTGTCACTAATACTTGGTTGCCATGTGTCATTAATACTTGGCTACCACATGTCACCGATACTTTGATGCCACATGTCACCAGTTTTTGGCTTCCATGTGTAGTGACATTCATTGGTTAATGATATAATAAAGTTGGGACAAATGGTTAAGGGGACAGGTGGACAAGAGGTGAGGTAAAGTGGAGAGGATAGAGAAAAGGGTGTGGGGGGGTGATTATGGGGGTCATCCACCTATGCCCAGGGGATAACTTGACAATAGGTGAGTTAAAGTGGAGAGGCTAGAGAAAATGGGGGGTGACTATGAGGGTCATCCACCTATGCCCATTGATTGCCTAGTGGTGATGAGTCAACAACGATTCATATTCCACGTGTCTCTTTATGAAAAGTCACTATGACCTAACACATGTCAACACCGAATTGGTTTCCACATGTTACACTCTCATTCGTCACCATGTGTCATCCTCCCATTGGTTAACAGAGTTTCCATGTGTCACCAATACCTGGATACCATGTGTCACCAATTCTTTGCTGCCACATGTCACCAATCATTGGTTTCCACGTGTGTTGACTTTCATTGGTTAATAATATACTAAAGTTAGGATAAATTGTTAAGGGGATAAGTGGAGGAGAGGTGAGGTAAAGTGGAGAGGGTTGAGAAAAGGGGGGAATATGAGGGTGGCGGATGGATAAGGTGATGTAGGATGATGTATGGGAGGGAAATATGACTATGTCAGGTTCATAGGTGAGGCGAAGGTGAGGGAGGAGTATGGTGGGTTTGGAGGTGAGGGGAAGGTTAGGGAGTAGGTGAGTTTGATAATATGATGAACCCATAGTGTAGAATGAGAAAAGAATGGAAGGGAGTGGAGAGATAAGGTGAGGGGAGGGATTACAAATAAAACTAAGTGTTTGGAATAAGAGAGGAGAGGAGGAGTAAAATAAAACTAAGTGTGGAGAGTATAGGAGAGGAATAAGAGTGTAGGGAAATTCGAAAAATAAACTAAATATGGAGAAGAGAAGAGTGGGTACGGTGGTGAAAATATTATAAGTGTGGAATTCATGTATTCCAAGAGATGAAAGGTTCCAAAATGGTTCCAAGTGAAAGCGTGGTTCCAAGAATTGAACGTGGTTCCGAAAAATTGGTCATGGATCCAAGAAAATTAGCTTTCTTCCACATGAGAGAAGTGTTTTTTTTTTTTTTTTCTTCAGTTAGATGAAAACTCAGATATCTTGAGCATACGAACTAGGATCTTAAATCCGTGAAATGCATGATGAAACTGAGATCGAGGGCTATGAAATGAACTTGTAATCATTCAAATCTTCTTCTTATATCAATTTTTTTAATTATTCCAAGAGAGAGAAAATATAGGTGACCAAAATTTGATCAACACAGCTCAAGCAGGGATGACATAATGATTACAAATCTTGGCTAAATCATCGAGGAATACAAGAAGAAGACATAATGCATAATATTGATAATATTACAAACATATCACTTCTGAATTTAAGGAGAATATGTGGTGTGATACAGAATTTGTGGATAAAAGGAAATTAAGATACTACAATGAGGTGGTCAACCCTAATTTAGAAGATCATTACCTCTCAATTTTGAAAAGTGCAAAGAAGAAAGAAAACATTTTTAAAATCATAACAAACTCTCACTAGCTACATAGTGAAATTGAGCCTTAAACAAATCTGAAAACACCATGGGATGAGAGAATATGTCACATATGTGACACTAAGTGGGTATAAGATGAAAAACACTTCGTCTTGGATTTCCCTTCCTATACCCATATTAGATCCCAATTTAAAAATCGATGTCACATTATCGACCTTCATAGCCTCCTAAGTCATCAAAGCTATGGTAATCTTCGAAGGCTTTTCTCAATATTTTTTATGCATAGAAATACAATTTAAAAAAAACTGAAGTAATCTCTTACATTCTTAAAATCCGACCAATTAATATATATATATATATATATATATATATATATATATATATATATATTATATTTATTATATTATATTATAAAAATAACACCTTTTAATACACTAAATACATTTAATAATAAATTTTATATTTTAGTAATTAAAAAAACACTTAATTAAAAAAAATAAAAATTATATGATACTAACCCAAAGAAACTCACTAACCTTTTAGCATACTTTATTATTCCCAATTCTTTAGGTGGTTATGATTACAGTTTATTCATTTCACCTTCAATTGGTTTGAAAATATGAATTTATAAAACACTCGAAAATGTGGTTTTGAAATTTCAGAGTTTCAGAAATTATGATTTTATTATAAAATTTAAAATTTTGAAATTTTATAAATAATGAAAAATGTAATTTGAATATTGGAATAATTAAATTTTGAATTTTAACAAAAATATTTTTAATATTATTATGATTGGAATTTTCAATACAAAAATGAATTTTTAAAGTCATTGTAATTGGATATTTTAATGATAACATTTTAGTTTTATATATTCAATTGAAATTTGTCTTTTTATTTTTATATAATCAAATTAGTTATGTTGAAGTTTTACATTAATTTCTTATTATTATTTTTAATATATATAATTAGTTAAATTAATTATGTTGAAGTTTTATATTTATTTCTTATTATTATTTTTAATATATATAATTAGTTATGATAAGATCATTATGATTTTGTTTTTGTTATGAAGTTTTTATATATTCAATTAAAATTGATCTTTTTATTTTTATTATGATCATGATGGTGATGATTAAAATGTAATTTTGATTTTGAAATAATTAAATTTTAAATTGTAATAAAAAAATATTTTCAATATAAAAATTAATTTCTAAAGTCATTGTAATGGGATATTTTAATAATAACATTTTAGTTTTGATATATTTAATTAAAATGTCCTCCTATTTTTATATAATCAAATCAACTATGTTAAAGTTTTATATTTATTTCTCATTATTATTTCTACGATATATATAATTAGTTATGATAAGATCATTACGATGTTGTGATGATGTATGAGGTTCTTTATTTTCACATTTTTTGTATTATTTAATAAATATTTTATTATTAATCATAACGTTATCCTTGTAAGGTTTTTAAAATTCTCAAAGGTATTAAAGTTTAAAATGCTGATTTGCTTTTTTAAGATGTTAAAGTTAGATTTACCCATTATAATTATAATACAAAATTATAATATTTGTCTGAAATTATTTTAAATTTTTATATTTTTGAAATAATAAATTTTAATATTTGTATGAAAATTTTTCAAATACTTATTTTTTGAAATCATAAATTCTAAATAAGAAAGTTAGTATCTATAAAATTAAAAAAAAAAAAAAAAATTGCTTACACCTTTTTAACTTCATTAACTCATTTTAAATTCAATCAATTTATATATTATAATTTTAGATATTAAATTTAGATTTTTTTATTTGATTTTTTTCTGATTGGTAGACACCCCTTATTGACCTTAAATTTAGATTTATCAATCATAATATTTTTATGAAATTCTTTTAAGTACTTATTCATTAAAATAATATATATATATATATATATATATAT
>ML777135.1:418407-479214 GCA_009831015.1 Picea engelmannii | reverse complement strand
TATAAAAATTAAATTAAATTTATTTATAACTTTTTAATTTAAATTAATTAACCAATTTTAAATTCAATTAATTTATTTGTTATAATTTTAAAATTTTAAACACATTATTTTCACAATCATTTAGACCCTAGCATGTTTATTTTAAGGATTGCACATATATGGTGTATTGGTTCATTGAATTCAACATCCAACTTTGATCTCAACATTCAACACATACATATATCTTACATGGGTGTATTAATTTCAACCACATATATAGTGTATTGATTCATTGAATTCAACATCCAACTTTTATCTTAACATTCAACACATACATATATCTTACATAGGTGCATTAATTTCAACATCCAATCAACACATACATATATCTTACATGGGTGTATTAATTTCAACCACATATGTGGTGTATTGATTCATTGAATTCAACATCCAACTTTTATCTCAACATTCAACACATACATATATCTTACATGGTTGCATTAATTTCAACATCCAACATGATATAGAAAATTATAAAAATATATGCACTTTATTATAAATTTATATTTCTTATGTTTTTATGACTGCTCTATCCACTTTGGTAAGGTTTTTTATATTTTTAATTATTGTAATTATAGGTGAGTCTTTGTTATGTAGTAGTTATTATTATGGAAATGAGAATAATTATAAGAGATTTATAGGAAATGAAAAACGAAAGATAATGTGTGTTTCAATCAATGTAATTTTTAGAAGTTGCTAGAAAAAATTGTTTTACTCTTTTCAAGTGGGTTAAAATCTCACTTTTATACTGAGTTAATTGTTGATAAATTTTAAATTTATTTTAGTTATTAATTTAGTTTTATGTTTTAGGAAATTTTATATGAATTTCAAGGACATTTTTGAAATGAGTAAATGTCCTTTAATTTTTGTCTTAAATATCATAATATATATATGAATAATAAAAATAAAAACTTACATTATTAACATATAATAATAATAAAAGATAATTTAATATTTAGGCAAAAAGTGATAATAACCATTGCAAAGGTAGATGCTTCGCTCTTACTAAACATAACAAAATAGAGAACATAACAATATATGAATCTTAAATACCACTTAGTAATGGAAAACAAACATCCAAGTCAAAGAGATTTTCAAAATATTAAAATCATAATATATATATGAATAATAAAAATAAAAACTTAAATTATTAACATATAATAATAGTAAAAAATAATTTAATGTTTAAGCAAAAACTGATAATAACCATTGCAAAGGTAGATGCTTCGCTCCTACTAAACATAACAAAATAGAGCACATAACAATATATGAATCTTAGATACCACTTAATAATGGAAAACAAACATCCAAGTCAAAGAGATTTTCAAAATATTAAAATCATATCATATATGCATGAAGAACATAACAAACATTGCAAAGCAACTAATCCCTTCTTTCAACAATTAATATGATAATGTTGTAATTTATATATTTAAAACAAGTTTTTCACACTGCAATCTTAAATCAATTTTTCAATAACATAGCTTGAAATTGAAAATCATGGACATAGGTTTAAAAACATGAAGAAGAAGAAAAAGGTAAATATATCTTCATCAACAATAAAATTTGTTTGATCAGAGGACTATGATATATCATTATTATAGTAAAAACAAAAATAAGAGGACAAGTGTGCCCGCTTTAAAAATATACCCATAATGGAGGGTTGAGATTTGATTGGGCCACTTTCAATGTTATTTCAAATGGAGCACCAAGAAATGGCTCCAACTGTCTAAAATATATTTACGCGGAAAGGTGTACACCTACTGATAATGGACACAATTAATGATCTTTTAACCTTATTTAACCTTAAACCCTAATCTGATGGCTATGCATTGAAGATGCTGGCATATTCTTAGTTGTCCTCCAAAATCAATGGGTTAGATTTATTGTTCAATAACTTTTTTGCATTTATCAAGGCATCCGTTAACATGTTTACTTTTTAAGATTTACCTAATCACATTAAAAAATTATTGTAGGGATATGTAATTGCCACGTTTAAATGATTAAGTGGGATTAAACTGATTAAGTGGGATTAAACTGTGACATCTAAATAAATGCCCATGTTATGCTTAATCGGTCGTCTTATGCCCACGTGTTCCATTTATCAACCTAATGCAGCCAACGGGTTCACCAGCCGCCAACCACTTTACGACGTTCACCAATTGCCAGCCACGTTTGTGTTCCATTTATCAACGTTTCGGGTTCACCAGCCGCCAACCACTTTACGACGTTCACCAATTGCCAGCCACGTTTCGGCGTTCACCAGCCGCCAACCACTTTGCAGCTGTGCTAGTCATTACATGCAAATGAAAGGCGCATTCTCATTCTATTCACCCAACGAACCAAATTGATATAAGAAGTTATTTTAAAATTGATTTTTCTTTAATAGAGAACAAACATCAAACATGTTCAATGGAGTTTCTCTGTAGCAACTATGCTAAAAGAAAAATACTTACCCCGCTCCACCCCTAGAGGACTTGGAGTACTCTTCTACAATAAATACATGCAATGTAAGTTATACATGCAAGGTATCTAAGATTAAATATTTTATATACATTTGGATTATTTTATGTAATGGTGTAGGCAATACCCATACCTGCTCTCGATAAGGTGCATTTCCATCACGGTAATGAAGGATACCAAAAAAGGTAAATTAGAGACATACTATCACCTCAAAGTGTAATAAAACATAACTATGGTTTGTTTTGATAAGGTGCATTTCGATCACCGTAATGAAGGATACCAAAAAAAGTAAATTAGAGACATACTATCACCTCAAAGTGTAATAAAACATAACTATGGTTTGTTTTGACATGGCTTTAGTTTTGTAATAAAACTAATGCTTACTTCATGTAGCTGTGAAAATACACTACATCACTCACTTTTTATGTCAGTTCTCGCACAAGCTCTGGGTGTTTTCCCTTCAAGTGGCTTTCTACAAAGTTACGTGCTTTAAAACCCTTGGCGCAACACTAAACACTCTTGACATAATTCCAATCTAAATCATCGGATACAGCACCCTCCAACATTTCCTTACTTAATGCAAGTTTCACGTGAAGGGTCGTACATGTCTCTCATCCTGAACAACAAATAAAATATGCACATATGAGTTAGGCAGAAATATTAAAAATATAATAAAATATACACACATGCATATATATTATTAGTTTCGTTTAAAAATCCAGTTTACATATGATAAACTTAAGAATATAGTCCGAAGAAAAATTCAGATAAATTTACAAGATGGAGATAAACAAGTCAATGTCTGAGAATTTTCCTTAATGTTGCATGTAAGGAGAACCAGGGCCTATGTGTAACAGGAAGAGAGTCTTGTACTTAGCACATGATCATTATATCTTCTTCAAATTTCACCACTTGATAATATGGTAGCGATAAAGGTCATTCTTATATTATTAGGGATGGCAGTGGACATGGGGCCTTAGATTCATTCTCAAGCAGGGGTTATTTAGATTCACCGGAACTTTAATCAAAATACCAACGACTTTAATAAAGTAGGGAAACCAATTCCTCACTAGTCATAAGCACTGTGCTCCTCAAAAATTGAATCTTTTTCAAGTTTATATTAGCTTGTCTATATTCTTCAGCAACATACATAGCTCTGAAAACCACATGAGAGAAGCAAAGTTACATTAATGAAGTGATAGAATATAACATATAAAGCAGAAATGAATATATGGAAAAAAAATATTTAAGATAATTGCATCTTTTGGTCTGGTGGAGGATTCAGATTTGGAATTGAAAGTGGCCAACGATGTTTAGGTGCAGAATTGTAATAAGTATGCAATTCAACATGCAATTAAAGATTTCCTTCCGTCCTCATACATCTTTATTGTATTGCTTTAGAATGCATGAAATAGCTCACTGCATTATATCCCGGAAGTTCATCTTCACTAAGCTTTTCATTTTCATTTAAACAAAGTAAAAAAATTTCAATTTATTTAAAATAAATTTGATGTTTTTAAATGGTTATTACAATAATAAAAATTTAAAATTATCTTTTATTTACATTTGAAAATTTGAATGTTCTTTTAAAGAAATAATACATTGCATTGAAAAGAAGTCAAGTGTTAATGAAAAGACTATATGCTTGTCATTAAAAAAACATTTATGAGTGGTCTTTGTCCAGTATGACAGTTGTGGCCTTACCATTACAACAAATATGAACATCCTAGGAATATAGCGAAACACATATGTAGATTTTTTCTAAACGAAACGTGGAGCTTTCAAAATATACGTTTTCAATAACATCGTACATGTTCACCATCCCGTTATAGAATATGGTGAGTTGGGAAGCCATGAATATAGTTAGATCCTAGTATCTCTTAATAGATGTGAGGGTTTATACTTCCCAACTAATGATATTGATTCGTTCTCGGCCTTGAGAAATGAAGAAGGCCACCTAAAAGCAATAAATCCTGAATTCGATTGATGATTCAACCTTCTTCATCAACCCTAGCAACAACAAGAACAAGGAGCTTATTTGGGCACAACACATACGCCCTAGAGAGTTTAAGAGATTAAGAGATTGTCAGCGTATTGAAATATAACATAGAGTCTCAACATATTTTAAATAAGGATTAATCTCAATAGTTAGAGGAATTATGGATTTCATTATAGATATAAACAAGCCCCCATATCGAATGAATCATTCAGGATACTACGGAATGAGGAAGTAGATATTTATAGTTATCTTATAGTTAGTTGAACGAACACTACATTCGAATAAAAATACAGTTTTTAGGTCATGCACATGGTCTCTAGCCTCCTACGCACATGCGAAGATGTTCTCGCTATTTCAGTTTGTGAAATAATTTTTATCGTGTATTAGGGTATTCTTAAAAAAAAAATGGACTATCTTTGCATCTGCAAAAACATTATTCCATGTTATAATATAACTATCTTGAATTTATTCTTAAAAATCTTAAAATTATGCTTAAACACTGAACTATCTTGAATTTATTCTTAAAAATCTTGAAATTATGCTTAAACAGTGAACCTATATGAACAAAATTATGCTTAAATAGTGAACCAACATAAAACACTAAGCTTTCTCTAGATGGATTTACCTGGTAAGCACTCAACTAGAGAGAGAAATAGTAGGCCCTGAATACATAGAATACGTTCAAGTTGGATTGGTGATATCGTCCAGAATCTCCTTGCACTAAAAAGTACATGGACAATAAATTATAGATGTTATTCACCCTCGTAATTATTCAATACTTAGAATGGAAATAGAAATAGCTATAGTTAACCTATCTCTCACTGTGCTTTCATATAAATAATTATAATGATAATTATCTCTGTTAAATATAATGTAACCTCAACAGTCTGACTGTACACTACCAGTTGTACTTTCTATTCTTGATTTTCTTGAGCCTATTTAGCTCAGCTATTTCTCATTGCATTGTAATCTCTTCACTTCTTCATACATTCTAATATACTGTTTTCTGTTATATTCTTTCTCTCTGCATTTCTTGCTTCACAATTTATCATGGTATCAGAGCTTCAGCAGTAAGCCTCTTCACACAAGATGGAGAGAAACACGATCCTCATAGCACAGAGCTTACACGGATATTGAGAGCATTTTGACACGGACTTTTCACAAGGCTTGGAGAGCTGTCCATCATACTCTTGAAAGATCCTCGTAGGAAACTTCCATGAGGAAGCTGCTCGTAATACTCTCTAAAGATAGTCGTAAGAATCTCACGCAATGTCGCAGAGTGCACTACGCTCAAAAGTTTCAAGGAGTAGAAGCATGAGAAGGAAGAAGAGAGTGCAGAAGAAGAAACAGTAAAGATTCTTGTACAATTTTCAAGAATCATCAAAGATTTACGAAGAAGAGCTGCAGGAGGCGGGAACTCTTGAAGAATTCAAACAATTCGTTCAAATTCGCTAAAGATTCCTGTAGAAGGTAGAATCGTTTAAAGATTTATGGAAATAGCTCAAATCTGTCAAAGATTGCAGCAGAGAACAAAGAATTCGCGAAATTCTTTCAAATCTTTGAAAGATTCACAAATTCTTCTTCCGCAGGAGAAAATTCCGTCAAATTCAGCAAAGATCGCGTCTAATGAGAAAAGAACAGCCATTAAGACCGTAAGATTCGTCTTGCGAACGGATCCGAAGCGGGAAACCAGTTTAGAAGGGACAAAGAGAGCGTGGAAAAGGAAAAAGAGTTTTAGCCGTCAGATCTTGCGCAAAGGAATGATAGTCGTTGGGTCAGCGAGCAAGTGCACGAGGTTTAGTCCTCTGTAGCGCCAAGAAGAAATTTTCAACTTGAGAAGTCACGAAATCCCGACATCATCTGGACCATCTATCAAGATACACGTGGCGAGATCTCAGCATTTCGCAGACTCGCAAGGTGTAAAGGTCAGAAGACTGTCATGAGAATTCGCAAATCGTGAAATCATGAGTCATTCTGGACCATTGGATCAAGAAAGATCGTGAGCCATCGATCTTATCCGATCACAAAATCGAGAATCCGGAGTTGGATGCGCAAAGGTGATTGCACTCGAAAAACTCCGATACGCGATATCGTGAAATCACGAGAGGACTTGTGAGCCATCCATCTCAGAGGACAGGTGGCAGCAGATCCAAGTGTCGTCAAATTGGCATATCGGAGTTCGCGGTTTTGAAAGATCGTCGCAACAAGAGTTCTAAACTTGCGAAATCGCGATTCACGAAATAACAATAAGATTACAGCCATCCATTTGTTTGGACACGTGGAAGACATCGAGGAAACCGTCGGCATATCGGCTACCGAGGTTTCAAGTTGTCAGAGAAATTTGGAGTCACAAGTCGCGAACTCGTGAAACAACGAGGACCGTCCATCTTGAGGGGACGCGTGGCATCAATCCAAGGACACGGGAAAAGTCCTGAAAAGAAAAGAGTCAATCGGCACATCAGGATTCGACGTTTCGCCAATCCTAAGGACAAGAAACACGTGCATTTCGGAACTGCGAAGTCTAAAATCTCGATAGGAGGAAAGCTCTATTTTGGGGCCCAACTGATGTCATCTCGACAAAACAAGGGATCGAGAATCTCCACGATGAAAACCCTGAAGCAGCCTTGAGCCGTCCATCTGTTGGGATGTGTGGTATAAATCGAGGCCTTCGGAAAAATCCCGATAGGAGAGTGCATCGGCATTACGGGATTCAGAAAATCGTGGATCCTGAAGACGAGACATCCGAAGTAGTTGAAGTCTCGAAATCGCAAGAAGTGATCAGGACCATCCATCATAGGAGGACGCGTGGAGGAGATCAAAGCATTCGGGAAATCTCACGAAGGAAAAAGTCTCCTATCGAGAAATCGGCATATCGGAGATCGGGGAATCGAGGAGTCAGAAGAGCTCGTCATCAGGGTTCACGAAGTCCCGATTCATGATATCTTGATAAGATCTGGACCATCAGATCACAAGAAGATCTGGACCGTTGAATTGTCCAAAGGCAAATTTTCACATTTCGGCAAATTTGAAAGACAAAGAACCGGAAAAATCCCGTAGCACTTTAACACAAGGTGCGTGGTCACATTGCACCATGACAAAGGAAAAATCAAGGTCGATAAGCTCTTTTCGGCCATTGGCAAATCGACGTTTCGTCGATCGGAGGTAAATACAAAATTTCCCTCTATTTTTTTCTGAGATTTTTTTTTCAAAAAAATATGTCGTCTAGCAACTTAGGACCAACTCAGGGTCCGATTTTTCTGGGAAAGAATTACGATTTTTGGTCTCTTTGGATGAGATCCTTCTTGTAAGCACAAGAGTGTTGGGAACCAATGGATCTTGGATATGTGGAACTAGATCCAGCTGCCCTTTCTGCCATGACAAATCCACAGAGAATTACTCAGGCAACACTGGGGAACAAAGAAAATAAAGCGAAATTCTGGATTCAGAATTCTCTGGATGACTCTATTTTCTCAAAAATCACAGGCGCTGGTACTTCAAAACAAGCCTGGGATATCCTTAAATCTTCCTATCAAGGAAATGACAGGGTCAAAACAGTTAAACTGCAAACGTTGAGGATCTAATTCGAGACTCTAAGGATGACAGAGTATGAAAATGTGGATCAGTTCATGACCCGAGTCATGGGAATCGTGAACCAGATCAGATTGATTGGTGAAACCATCACTGATCAATGCATTGTTGAGAAAATCCTCAGAAGTTTACCAAAGAAATTTGAAATGGTTGTAACAACAATCCTTGAATCCAAGGATCTGTCAAGATTTTCAACAGATGAATTAATTGGTTCTCTGGTGACACATGAGACCAGACTTCATCTTACAGATGAGTCAATCTCCAATGCTTTCAAAACTCAATTCTCCTTCAGCAGAGGGAGAGGTAGAGGCAAAAGCAAAGGTCACCAAGGAGGAGGGAGAAATCAAAGTAACCCTCACTCCAGTGGAGATAATAGACAACAGTATCCGAATCAAAATTTCCAAGGTCAAAGAAATCAACAACAAAATCAACATCAGAATTTCCAGCGTCAACAAGGCAGAGGGATAAGATCAAATGACAAATCAAGCATACAATGCTATTACTGCAAAAAGTATGGGCACTATGAATCTGAATGTATAAAGAAGCAAGCAGATCAACTCTTAGGCAGAGCACATGTGTCAAATCACACAGGAGAAAACTCAAGAGGTATGTTTCTCTCATGCCACAAGACTGAACAACAGCCTAAAGATCTATGGTTGTTGGATAGTAGATGCAGCAATCACATGACAGGTAACAAAGAATTACTTTCATGCATTGATTCTTCAATCTCAGCTGATATTACACTAGGAAACGATTATTTAGTCAAAGTTCAAGCAAAAGAAATTGTTTCTATTCTTACTAAACAGAATGTAAAGAAAGACATAAACAATGTCTATCATGTACCAGATCTAAAACATAATTTGCTAAGTGTAGGACAACTCATTGAATATGGCTATAAGGTACTTTTTAAGGGAGCATATTGCAAAATATATGACAAATACTCCAGCAGAAAATTGATTTCTGAAATCCATATGACTCCAAATAGGATGTTTCCCCTTACCCTCAGAATTGCAAATCTGATTCAACCATATGCACAAAGTGAATCAACCCTGAATGAAACTATGTTTTGGCATACAAGATTTGGACATATACCATTTCAGAGTCTAAGTCCTCTTCAGAAAAACTCCATGGTCAAAGGTCTACCTATCTTTAAAGGACAAATTCCCCCATGTAAGTCTTCCATACTTGGAAAACATAAGAGAACCAGTTTTCCACAGTCTTCCAATCAAGCCAAACATCATCTTGAACATGTTCACACTGACCTATGTGGACCAATGCAAACAGATTCAATAGATGGTAGTTTTTACTTTCTAATGTTTATTGATGATTTCAACAGAAAAATATGGATCTATTTTCTCAGACACAAGTCTGAAACTTTTGCAAAATTCCAAGAATTAAAGGCAGAAGCTGAAAAACAGAGTGGCAAATATATCAAAACACTCAGGTCATATGGAGGAGGAGAATACAACTCCAGAGAATTTGCAAATTTCTGCAAATCACAAGGCATTATCATGCAAACAACAACCAGGTATACTCCACAACAGAATGGAGTGGCTGAAAGGAAAAATCAAACAATAATGTATATGGCAAGAACACTTCTCAAAGAGAAAAGTTTGTCAAATATTTTTTGGGCTGAAGCAGTAGCATGCTCAGTTTATCTCTTGAATAGATCACCAACCACAAGTCTAAAGATGAAAGTTCCCCAAGAAGCATGGAGTGGGACAAAGCTCAATGTAGCGCATCTAAGGACATTCGGATGCATAGCATACGCTCACATACCTTCCGAATTAAGGAAGAAACTTGATGACAGAAGTGAGAAATGTATTTTCACTAGATATAGTGAAACATCTAAATCTTACAGGCTGTACAATCCAATCACCAAGAAATTAATTCTGAGCAGAGATGTAAAATTTCTGGAAAATCAATTCTAGAATGATTCAGAAAATCAGCAGATGGACAGTCAAAACCCATTGCTGCCAAGTTCTGAAAACAGAGAAAATTCAGAACAGCAAGTACCTCAATCTATTCTTCCAAGATTGCAAGTACAAAGACAACCTAAAATTTCTCAGGATAACTCAACTTCCAGCAAAGAATCATTCTCTGAACCACAAAATCAGAGAACTCGAAGTTTAAGAGAAATCCATCAGCAGTTGGATGACTTTGAACAACACAACCTTTTTGCTTTAATGTCATGTCAACCTACATCTTTTAGGGAAGCAACTAAGGAGCCACATTGGGTTCAAGCCATGAACCAAGAAATTGACTACATTGAGAAGAACAAGACATGGGATCTTGTTGATTTGCCAACTCACAAGAAGAGTATTGGTGTCAAGTGGGTTTACAAAACTAAACTCAATGAAAAAGGGCAGATTGAAAAACAGAAGGAAAGACTTGTTGCCAAAGGATTCTCACAACAACCAGGTATTGAATATTGTGAAACTTTTGCTCCAGTAGAAAGATTAGACACTGTAAGGACTCTATTGGTCATAGCAGCCCAACACAAATGGGAAGTATACCAGATGAATGTCAAGTCGGCATTCCTGAATGGTTTTTTAGAAGAAGAAGTTTATGTCGATCAACCACCTGGATTTGAAGTCCAAGAGCACCCATCCAAAGTATATCGGTTGAAGAAAGCCTTGTATGGCTTAAAGCAAGCTCCAAGAGCTTGGTACAGCAGAATTGACACTTATCTAATCAAAAGTGGTTTCATCAGAAACCAAAATGAGCCAACTCTTTATACCAAAATAGATCAACACGATAAAATTTTGATTGTATGTTTATATGTTGATGACATGATCTATACATGAAATCTTGAGTTAACAGATTTTAAACATGCCATGCAATCTGAGTTTGAGATGACAGATCTTGACATAATGAAATACTTTTTAGGAATTGAGGTTCATCAATCAACCAAAGGCATTTTTGTCTGTCAGTAAAAGTATGCAATAGACATCCTCAAAATATTTCGCATGGAAGGATGCAATCCATTAGAAACCCCCATACCACTAAGAACAAAATTGAGCAAGAATGATGAAGGTCCTACAGTGGACTCTACCCTGTACAAAAGTTTAGTAGGCAGTTTGTTGTATCTTACAGCAACTAGGCCTGACATTATGTATGCAACCAACCTTGTTTCCAGATTCATGGAATCCCCCAAAGATTCTCATTGGAAAATAGGGAAACAAATTTTGAGATATGTTGCAGGAACTCTCAATTTCATCTTATGGTACACTAAATCTAATAGTAATCAACTTTCTGGTTACACAGACAGTGATTTTGCAGGCAACCTAGATGACAGGAAAAGCACATCTGGACATGTTTTTCAACTGGGCACGAACCTAATCTCATGGGCATCAAAGAAGCAACCAATTGTTTCAATATATTTTGCAGAGGCAGAGTATGACGCTGCTACCTCAGCTTCTTGTCAAGTTGTGTGGCCGAGAAGAATATTGAAAGATATGTCACATACAGAAAAGGATCCAACTCCTATTTTTTGTGATAATACTTCAGCAATTGCTTTATCCAAAAATCATGTGTTTCACAAGAAAGAAAACACATTGACACTCATTTTCCTTTCATATGCGAGCTACTCAATAATGGTGATATTGCACTACAATTCTGTGGTTCTCGAGATCAACTTGCTGATATCTTTACAAAGCCACTAGGAAAGTCAGTTTTTTTATTTTCAGAGACAACACTTAGGCATAATCAGTGCTGATGTTTGTAACTGTTGAGTTTAAGAGGGAGTGTTAAATATAATGTAACCTGAACAGTCTGACTATACACTACCAGTTGTCCTGGCCAGCTGTACTTTCTATTCTTGATTTGCTTGAGCCTATTTAGCTCAGCTATTTCCCATTGCATTGTAATCTCTTCACTTCTTCATACATTCTAATATATTGTTTAATGTTCTATTATTTCTCTCTACATTTCTTGCTTCACAATTTGTCAATCTCACCCATTGTTGTGTGTGGTTCAGAGTGGAACACCAAGTGGAAAGGAAACAACACTACCAATGTCTCCATGTTGCTTGCTTCAATACCAATATCTCCATGTTGCTTGCTTGAAGTAAGTTAGACTATTTCATTGTCCATTTTATTATTCGATTTGTTTTACAATAAAAGTATGATTTCACTTGTACTCACAAAGCTGGCACTATGCTCACATAGATTTCTATATTATTTAAAGCTTTGGGTGGATTTAGGTTTGTAGGTTGAGGATCAGAGATGAAGTGCACAAGGAGGCTCTAAAAATAGCTTTAAAAGGTAGGTAATAGATTGATGTGATGCGGTGAGGAGGTGGCCAGACCCGAGGAGATGGAAAAGAGAGGAGGAGTACAAGTTGTTGGCTTGACCACATCAGATGGCAATGCTCATTGCAAAGCAGAGCCTGCAGAAGCTTAAATCACTCTTTGAGGTAATTAAGTTCCATCGCTTGGTATACCAATCATATATTTTATATATTAAATTGTTTTTTACGGTATGACAAATAATTCTTAACAAATTCCTACCACCAAGGATATTTAGTCACATCCAATTTTTATTAGGTAATCAAAAAGTGGAGTCATACAATTTTAAAATTTTCAAAACAACTTTTTTATTTTCAAAAAATCAAATTTAATACATAAATTTAAAAAGCTTTAGCAAAAATTAAAATTTCGCATTAAAAATGTGTAAACACACCAATTCATATAACAAAATGTACCCACAAATACCTGGTCAACGTGCCTTGACCTCACGGGAAATCTATAGTCCCCTCCTTGGCCGGGACTAATAAGAAAAAATAATATCTTTGTAAATGGATAGTCTTAGGCCATCTTGCTTTGTGTCCTATTAAGAAACTAATAAATGAATATAAAAGCCATGCCTATATAACTGAAGTGTCCTTCAGGGTCATTCATAATCACTAACGCCAATAGAGTCTTCCAATGACCCATATTCCTTGTCATTTATGAGCCCATCAAAGGTCATTTGTAGTATTTGAATTGCTACCTTGATATCACCCATGTATTGTTTAAGATTTGTAGTTTTGGTAGTTCGGTGAGTAGGTTATTTGGTAGTAGGGCCTGTTTCTTCTTAGTTTTTCCCATCATGGTTAAGGATGTGAATTCCTTCACAATCCAAAAATGGTTAAGGATGTGAATTTCTTCATAATAGAAAAATGGTTGGTAATTTTAGAGAAGAGGGTTTGATTATTGAAAGTATGGTGAGTGTCAACTATAGTTGTTTTCAAGATAAATTAATAGTCCTTATCATTTTAGGTTTGACCTTGGCTATAGACTTGATCTCCATATATGTATCCTTCTTTACTATATGGTTGGGGAACTTAGAAGCACATCCTTTCCGTTATAAATGAAAAAGGAAAAGATGTTGCATGAAGGAGAATTAGTAGTCTATTTACATTTGAATCTATTAAATATTTTGGTAGAAGTGTTTCCATGAGGGTTGGGAAACTTGTTACCTCGTTTTCGGATAACCTTGATCTCTTCTTTCTTGGGGATTTGAAACATAACAAGGGAATATTTCCTTAGATCAAAATCCAAGGAAAGAACAACTAGTTCATCCAACCAAGCCAAAGAATGATGGGATATACTCCCTTGAGGGAACATCAGTCTAGGGAATTATGGATTTAATAATTTATATCTTGATGTGGTAGTTTGTTAAAGTAGTACTTTCCAACATTTAGCTATGTGCATGCTCATATAATATTGGTTTGTCAGTTTTGAGTGAGGTGCATCCTTATAATATAGATTTTGAATTGGAGAGCTATGTAAACCTATAAGAAGGGCATTTGAATCATGAATAAGACTAAGATATCTAATCTAAGATATTCTAATATTTGGGGTTTTCATGGTTATATATTGTATTTTCTTCATATTAGTGCCAACAATTTGTGTTTGTCGTAGTGATTTTTTCTTTCAGAGATTATTCCTTATCATTTGACATCAAATAAGTAATATCTTATATTTATCTCATTCACTCAAGGATTGGGTTCTATTGAGATTTCCCTACCACCGTACATGACCTCTTCCTTGTTTCTAGACTCAGACATATTAGTTTTTCGGTCCTATGGAGGCCTCCCTCCCACCCACATTCCATCTTCTTCTTTTCCAACCTTGACTCTCTGAGGATTTAGGTTTCTTTGAGGTCCATCCTTGAACCCTACTACCTAATATAGTTAGTTATCTTGGCCACCATCTCCACCTAATGAACTATTCCTCAACAAAAAATTTATTTCTCCCATTCACTCAAGGATTTTGGGATTTGTGGAAGCCATCCTCCCATAGAAACCTTCCCATTGTTCTTAAGTTTCTTTCCTAAAATATTCTCACACTTAAATTGTTCATCTCCTCATCTATCAAACAAACCTATTGGCACAATCTCTATCTAGATCCATACCCAGGGTGTTAGGCACCTTAACCTCTCAAGTGGGTAGAATAATATATTTCTATGTAATAAAGGTCAATATTAATAAGGCCTTGCAATAAGGAGGAATAAGTCAATTGTAAGAAGACCTAATAGAAGATTTCGCTTCTAAAAGGATATTCCTATAGATTGTTCTTTGGGATAGATAGAGTATAAATAAGAGTAGAGGGTATGAGAAGTTTTTTCCTGGAAAATTATTGTAATAGAGTTCTGCTTTGTTGGAGGTTTCCTCTTCGAAGAGTCAAGTGAGCATTGTTTCTTATCAATAACGGTATAATTCTGGTGTTGTGGTTCCATATAATTTGTTTTTCCACTGTTATCTCTGCAATATTTTAGTACTTTTTTTCTATCTCAGTGTTATTCTCTACATTATTTCTCTATTATGCTAATATAACAAATCCGGTACCTCACAAGTGGTATCAGAGCACATTCCTTGGTAGAAAATTGTGGGTTAATTTTTTTTCAGGGTAGATATGTATTCTGGTGTCTTAAAGCTATAGAGATCTTTCGTTATGCACATAAACCCACGGTTGGGGAGTCATACACCTAGGAAATACAAGTGGTACTTAAGAACACATTTGTCGGCCACCCTTGTAACCCTTCTTGGTACCCCTTCAAGTGGTAATTCATCAGACAATACTTGTATATGGATCAACCTATATCTCCTGAAGCCCTCCATAGATAAACTAATATGTCACCTGACAGTTATAGTTCCACCAAGAACAACACTCGGGAATATACTCTTTAGTTCATGGGTAGTCGGGTAGTACGGCTAAGGGCACGGTCTATCCTCCTTAGTTTGTGCCCTGAGATATTGGGCTAAGTACTAATGTTGGACCTCACACATATATCAGAGAGCTATAGCACATGGAAAAACCTTAAATATATAACCCTTGAATACCCTAACCCTTGGGATAGAAAAAAAAAACAAAACAAACAAGATCTATTGATGCGTAGTTGTGCCTCTTGCATTTGGGTTGCGAAATTACAACACATTTCTTCCTGTTAAGAATTTGGGAATTTCATCACTGGAATATTCTGCAGATCAGAGTATAACTCCGTAGTGGTAAAAAAAAAAGTATAGTGGTCCTGTTGGCATACTTATTTGGGACCTATCCCATTGGACTCCTCGATCGCAGCCATACCTTTCATTTAAAAAAAAATCGCGTGGACCCAAGGCCTTCTCAGCTTCCCCATTTTTCCACCTATTCCATTATATTTCCCTTCTTTCCCTGATCTTTTTGGTAGATATCACTTATAATCCCTTTTTTTGGTCCCACCCGCTCGTTTTTTCCTTACCTGCACTTCCCCTCTCCAAATGGCCACCACTCACAACCAAGATCTATAAGCTTCCATCAATCAAGCGACCTCTAAAATTGACTCTACCAACTCCTTCCTTGCACAATTAGAAACCCACATAGAGAACAAATTTGACACCATGGATGCCAAATTCATAAACCAATTTAACACCCTTCATTCTTCCATCAACTAGTTGTTGAACCACGCTTTAGGTCCTTCCTCCTTGGACCAACCTGATGTTGTTGATTCCTCTCATTCTCTTCATTTTCAATTCAACTCATTTTAGTGTGACCCACGTCCTCTCCGTGTCGTGGTCAATAAATTTGATGGCTCCGATTGTACAGGTTGGGTCACTCAACTGGAGCATTATTTTTCTTTGCATGGTATTACTAATGAATTGGCCAAACGTTGTTATGGTGTTCTCTATCTATATCCTAAACGATGGCAATGGTGGTAATGGCCTAGAAATTCACATCAAGGATATATTGTTTGGACCCATTTTGTTGGATATCTCTATGAACATTGATACCCACTATCTTGGTTGATTGACCAAGTTGAAACAATCATGCACATTGGCCGACTTTTTATCTACTTTTGAGCATTTGGGATTTCAAACCGAGGGCATGTCAGATTCTTTCTTCCCTGAATACTTTATTAATGGCATAAAGGATGAAATCTAATCCCCATTTCACATGGCCCACCCTCAAACTTGGTTGGAAGCTATTAAACATGCTAAAGAAACCAAACAAGTTGTTTTTTCCCAGAAACAACCCCCCCCCCAAAAAAAAAAAGACTCTTTCGTTCCTCACCCTTGACCCACTAATACTAACCCCTGGTCACTCCCCTCAAGGTCCAAAAATTAACTAGGGATGAAATGGATGAATTCCAATTGAAGGGTATTTTCTATAATTGTGATGAAAAATATTTTATGGGGTGCAAGTGTAAGGAACAAAAACGTTTTATGGCCATTTCTGAAGATTCTCCTAAAGAAGATGTGACAATTCCAATTGTTGAAGATCCCTCCCTTCCCGATGCTACCCTGGAGCCTGCTGACCCACCTGAAGTTGAACCACTCATTTCCTTGCATGCTCTCACTGGTTTATGTACTCCCCAAACTCTCAAGCTCATTGGCTATATTAAGAATAAGAAGGTCATCATCCTGGTTGACAGTGGTAGAACCCACAATTTTATTCATCGTCGCATTGCCTAAGAAACCAATTGCTATATTCATGTTGTCAATAATTTTTAAATCATGATAGCCAATGGGGGGTCCATGACATGTGGTGGGTGTTGTAAAAATGCATGTTTTCAAATTGGACATTACCACCTGAAATCTCATATGTTTTCCATCGACATGGGCGGGTGTGACATTGTGTTAGGTGATGAATGGTTATGCACTTTGGGTCCCATTCTTATGTATTTTAAGGAATTACCCATGCAATTCCAACAGGAGGGAAAAGCGTATCCCTTCCATGGTCTCACATATGGTTGTCCTGAGATGATCAGTTCCCATCACATGGAGAAACTCCTTAAGAAAGGCCACTCCAGTATTATTTCTCAACTCCATTCTATTCATGCAGTTGAGACACTCTCTGTGCATCATGACCTCCAAGTTATTCTCTCCAAACATCAATATGTTTTTTTCAATCCTAGGGACTTCCTCCTTCTTGTGTTGTTCGTGATCATTCCATACCCCTTGTTCCTAGAAGTTTTCCTTCGAATGTTCACCCTTATTGTCATCCCTTTTCCAAAAATAATGAAATTGTGAAAATCGTGTAGGAATTGCTCCAATCGGGTGTTATCTTCCCCAGTATCAACGCTTATTCTTCTCTTGTGTTCATGGTACTTAATAAAAAATGTAATTGACGCATGTGTCCTGACTTGTGTTCCCTCAAAAAATATCCATCAAGGACAAGTTTCGCATTCCTATCATTGATTATCTCTTAGATGAGTTGAGTGGTGCTCAGTATTTCACCAAACTTGATCTTCTTTATGGCTACCACCAGATCTCTATTCAAGATGTTGACATCCCCAAGTCTAATTTTAGAACTCATGAGGGTCACTATGAGTTCTTGGTCATGCCCTTTGGCCTGTGTAATGCCCCCTCCACCTTCCAAAGCCTCATGAATCATGTCTTTCATCTTTTCTTTGTCACTTTGTCTTAGTTTTATTTTATGATATTCTCATCTACAGTAAAACTTGACAATCCCATATTTCCCATGTGGACCAAGTTCTTCATCTACTCTGTCGTCATCAAAATTTCCTCAAACACTCTAAATGTGTCTTTGGTGCCTCAGAAGTTGAGTACTTGGGTCATATTGTTGGCAAGGTTGGTGTCTGGGTGGATCCTAAGAATATTGAAGCCATGTAGGATTGGCCTCGGCCCAAGACTCTCAAAATTTTTCATGGTTTTTTGGGTTTAACAGGCTATTATCGCAAGTTTGCTTAGAATTATGGAAAGATTGTGGCGCCTCTCACTGCTCTACTTAAAAGGAATTATTTCACTTGGACTCTCATAGTTGATCAGTCCTTTCAAGCATTGAAGGTGTCTATGTGCACTACTCCGGTCTTGGCCATTCTTGATTTCGCAAAGACCTTTGTCCTAGAATGTGATTCCTCTAGGCGAGGAATTGTAGTAGTATTTATGCAAGAGGGCAGACCTTTGGCCTTTACCAAAAAACAATTGTCAGACCTCCATTTGGGCCAATCAATCTATGAAAAGGAAACGTTGGATATTATGCATGAAGTAGAGCTCTAGCACCCTTATCTCTTGGGACAACGCTTCCAAATTAAGACAAATCATCAAATCCTCAAGTATTTTCTGGAGCAATGACCTTCCTCTCCAAAGCAACAAAAATGGGTAACTAAGCTCTTTGGATATGGTTATGACATCATTTACAAGAAAGGAAAAGAAAATGTGGTTGTCGATGCTCTTTCTTGAAAATATGAAGATGAAGGATCTATTTTCTCCCTATCCTTCATTGTCCCAGATTGGCTCCAAGTTGTTTGCTAGGAATGGCTATAAGATCCTAATATTTTGCATCTGATCCAACAGTTGCAACACAATTCTACAATGTCCCCATGGTAATATTGGCATAATGATGAGATTCACTACAAAGGCCATTTGTATTTAAGTAAACAATCACAACTTAAATCCATGGTGCTCTCTAAGCTTCATGCTTCTCCCATAGTTGGACACTCAGGGTTAACCAAAACCTATGATAGGGTCAAATGTTCTTTTTTTTGGGATGGTAGGAAAAAGTATGTTTTCACTTTTGTGGAAGAATGTGATGTTTTTGAACGTAAATAGGGAGAAACAATCAAATCCCCTAGCACACTCCAACCACTTCCGATTCCACCCAATATTTGGAGGGATACTCTATGGATTTCATTGTTGTATTACCTAAATCAAGAAATAAGTCATTCATCATGGTGGTAGTTGATCGTCTTTCCAATTATGCGCATTTTTGTGTTCTTCAATGTCCATTTACGACATCCACTACAACTCAACTTTTCATGGATCATGTCTTCAAGCTTCATGGCATGCCTCATTCTATTGTTTTTGATCGATATCCCACTTTCACTAGCAAGTTTTGGGAAGAACTCTTCAAGCTACAGGGCACCCAATTGCATCGCAACACTGCCTATCATCCCTAGATTGATGATCAAGATGAAGTTGTCAACAAGTGTTTGGAGACTTATTTGAGGTGTTTTTCCTCTAAAAGGAAAAATAAATAGGCTCAATGGTTACGATTAGCTTAATGGTGGCACAACACTTCTTACAATACAACTACTCGCATGACTCCTTTTGAAGTAGTATATGGACAAAATCCACCTTTCCTTCTCTCCTACATGTCGGGTATCTCAACAGTTTAGGCGGTTGACCAAATGCTTACAATTCAAGAGGCTATTCTCCATACCCTCAAAGACAATTTGGTCGTGGCTCAGAATCGTATGAAGCAACAAGCTAATCAAGGTTGCTCAAAACATCAATTTTTTGAAGGCAACCAGGTATTTCTTCATCTGCAACCTTATAAACAAACTTCACTCATGGCCGAACATTGTCAGAAACTGGCACCCAAATTTTATGGTCGTTATACCGTTCTCAAGATCGTGGGATAGGTGGCCTGTAATTTATCTTTTCCTAGTTCTTCCAAGCTCCATATTGTTTTTCATGTCTCCTTCTTAAAGAATATGATTGTAACTAAGTGCCAAACTCAAACCAACCTTCTTGAGTTGGAGGAAGAAGGATTCATCTAGTTGCATCCAGGAGCCATTTTGGACGAGCATGAGCATCGTCTTCATGAGCGCACCATCAAGGAAGTGTTAGTTGAGTGGAAAGATACAACCCTAGTCGATGCCACCCGAGAGCCAACTAACATTTTTCATCAATTTCCTCATCTCAAGCCTTGAGGACATGGATGATTTTAAGGGGGAGGGCATGTTAGGTACCTAACCTACCTGACCCCTCAAGTGGGTAGAATAATATATTTACATGTAATAAATGTCAATATTAATAAGGCCTCGAAATAATGAGGAATAAGTCAATTGTAAGAATACCAAATAGCAACTTCCGCTTCTATAAGATCTTCCTCTAGATTGTTCTTTGGGATAGATAGAGTATAAATAAGAGTATAGGGTACGAGAAGTTTTTCCTTGCAAAATTATTATAATAAATCTCTTCTCTGTTGGAGGTTTCCCCCTCAAAGAGGCAAGTGAACATTGTTTCCTATGAATAAAGGTATAATTTTGTTGTTGTGGTTCCATATAATTTGTTGTTCCCTTGTTATCTCTGCAATATTTCAATACTCTATTGCTATCTCGGTGTTATTCTCTACATTATTTCTCTATTATGCTAATATAATAGATCTTGTACCTACCATAGGGATTTAGTTTCACCTATATTGTCCACATCATCTCTCTCAATGGATTCTCACAAATCTTGTCCATTTGATGAATAATATCCCAACCTCTCTAATGTGGTTTAGGAAATAGCTAGTTCTCTTATTAATTCCCTTAGATTACAACCTATGGCTTCCACCTCCACTTTCTAGATAGATACCATGATTTCATTACATAAATATCATGTGAGATGCATGGAGATGTTTTGGATTCTTGAATCTACCCTTTCTTCTTGCTTCCAAACCTACCTAAAGATTATGGAAGAGTGGCACCTCCTTCTTGTAGGTAACCATGTAGAGGGACTCATCCAAGTGTAGAAGTAATATCACCCAAAATTTTATAAATATCTATGTGGAAAAGGTTTCACATGAAACTCCTACATGCATCACTATATAGGACACATTCTATCAAGCCTTAAGAAGACATGTATAGGTTATTTATACAACTTAATGTGTAGGTGTTTATAATTGTGCAAGCTCCGAGAAAATGTCTCTAGTAGTTGATAGAGGTATTCACTAAGCTCCACCTCCAAATTTAGATTAGAGATCTGAAAAAGGTACTTGTGCTCAATTTCAGTTCAAGTTTTATTAATATGTTTTGTAATGAAATAGATTTATTTAAGAGTACCACTCTAGACCAAGCATTTCTCTAGGTCCTAGTGGTAGAATGCAATTTCAACAAGAGAGATAGATTTACATGCTTTCATAACCATAACCCTAATCCTAACACTACCTCTAGCCCTAATACCTTCACCCCACAAACCCTCATCCATATCTAGAATGTAATTCACCTTGCCCTTGTCGTCATGCTAACTCTTCCTTCCCTCCATGGTGGTGCCACTATCAGAAAACCCAAATCCATGATGTTGTTGAATGCCACTTCCTACAACAATAAATTATGTCTAGAACATTATACTTTGATGAGAAAACAAGTGACTTTGCCATTGCCTCTTCATCTCCTAAACCTCCTCCCACAAAAATCCTTTATCTAACTAAACCTACTACCACCAACCCCTCCTTCCTCTTGAATGAAAGTGTCAATTAGTTAGTTTTAACACTCATTTTTTCTCATAATTGTCAAATAAAGGACCAATTATCTACTATGATCCTTGAAAACAAAGGCCAAAAGCACCTTATCTCTCAAACATTTGTCAATAACCTATGGCTTCCTACTACCCCATATCCCTCACCATATCAATTGGGTCAGGTTCAACAAGATGTGCCTCATATTCATATTAACAAAGTCTATGCAGTCACTTTCTCGATTTGACACTTTTGGGATAGATTAGATTGTGATGTCTCTCCCCTTGACTACACTAATTTAATCCTAGGAATTCCCTAATAACAAAAATATAATTTCGTGTACAATGCTCGTAGGAATACTTACTAGCTCCTTCAATATAAGAAATCCTTCCAACCTACTTCTGTCGGGATTTGGCGACAACCAATTACCAAAAACAGATTATCGATCCTATTGTTCTGTGTTGGTTACAACCAAGTAGACCAAGTTAGATTATGGATAGGGATTGCATTTAATATTCAGTTTCATGTGTGAATCTATAAATTCATGTAAGCTCGTAGAGGCAAAACGGACTGTGAGAGACTGAGTGTATGAGAGACTTGCAAATCTGATGTAATCTCCATAATCCGAATAATAAGAGAACCGATGCCTATGCTTGGTGGACGTAGCCCAACGTTTGGGTGAACCACGTGAAATCCATGTGTCTGCTTATATGTGTATGATTGTTATTTATCATATTGTGAATTGTGTTTTCACACTGACAATTCTAACAAGTGGTATCAGAGCTGGTTGTGCATGTGAACTGTATCCATGGGTGAAATCTATCAATGAAAAACTCATTTCATGAGATGAGAACGAAGTTTTTATTTTGCATGGTCGCGGGTGAGCTCTGTTGGAGGGAGCAACGTTGGTAAACTCTTTGACTGGTCACGAGTTCTCTATTACACACGAGACCTATTTTTTATTATCTCGCCCGGGTTCGCCATTGCACATAGCAACCATTTTTTGTTCGGTTGCTAATTAATTCTCCCTTAAAAAGGTGTGACGGCTTTAAAATTTTTATGAGGGAACTGGCATATGTTTTTTGGAGTTATGGTATGTAATTTATGGTATGGCATAAAACAAATTCGCATCTCCCAAAGATATGATTCGTGACTCTTTTTTGAATGTTATGCTTTATATTTATAATATTATAAATATGCATAAAAGGGTGGAGGAATTTTAAAAAGTGGATCTTTAATAAAAGGTTTTCTTTATTAAACCTTTTTTTTTCTTATTTAAACTTTTTTACCAATTATTTCTCCACATTTAAAAGAACTTGGGTTTTATAAGCAGTGGATATTGGGAGATTTTTTGAGCTAATGGCTAAGATGCAAAGTTCGAAGTTTGAAGTTGAAAAGTTCAATGATAAAACCAACTTTGAGCTCCGGAAGCTCAAGATGCACGATCTTCTCGTACAACAAGGCATGGTGAAGGTTCTTTTGGGAAAAGCAAAGTAGCTTGCATCCATAAAAGACAATGACTGGGGTGAGATGGATGCAAGAGAACTGAGTGCCATACACCTATGTTTGGTCGATGATGTTCTATTCAATATTGTCTCGGAGAAGACAGCAGTCAGTTTGTGGAGCAAGTTGGAAAGTCTATACATGACAAATTCCTTGACAGGCAAAATCTACTTGAAGAGACAACTGTACAGTTTGCGGATGAAAGAAGGTACAAAATTTGCTGACCATTTAAATACCTTCAATACCCTTATAGTTCAATTGACTAGTATGGAAGTTAAATTCAAAGATGAGGATAAGGCTATTACACTATTGTGTTTGTTGCCTGAATCTTGGGATAATCTAGTTACCTCCATTAGCTTTACCTCAACAGATGTTCTAGATTATGACTCTGTTGTGGTAGCCTTGTTGGCTGAGGAGATGAGGAGAAAATCTAGTAAAGAAACCTCAACTTCAGAGGCGATGTTGGTCAGAGGTCGAACCACATGGAAGAATGAGAGAAGTTATTTCAGATCTAATTAAAGACAAAGAAAGGGTAAAGAAAAATGTTGGCACTGTGGAAAAACAAGACATCTCGAGAAAGATTGCTGGAAGAGAAAAGAATCTGAGGAAAACTCGAAGGAAGAAAATTTGGCTGTAACAAATTCAGGTACAATTGATCATGTTTTATCCATTTCTAGTAATTTACAATATCAAGAAGAATAACAGTTAGATTCAGGTGCCTCCCACCACATGTGCTCACATAGAAATTGGTTATTTTCTTACCAATCTGTTGATGAGGGTATAGTGTTTATGGGAAATGGTATTCCATGTAAAACTATTGGGGTTGGCAGTATTAGAATCAGGATGTTCGATGGTATTGTTAGGGAATTAACGAATGTTAGATATGTACCTGAGCTTAAATAAAATTTGATTTCATTAGGAGTGTTGGATTCTTGTGGATATAAGTATAAAGGTCAAGGTGGAGCTCTCACAGTGTCAAAAGGGAATTTAGTAGTGATGAAGGCAACAAAGGTTGATAACCTTTATAAGATGGAAGGTAGTACTGAAGTGGCATCTGAAGTGACAGATGTATCTTCTTGTTTATGGTAGAAGCATCAAGGTCATAAGAGCAAGAAAGAATTGCAGGTACTGGTAAGAGGTAAATCAGTTCCAGACTTAAAATATTTGTTTTTGAATTCTTGCTTGTCATATATCTCTACAAGGTATGATGATGGTATAAAGAGATGTTGTGTGTGGGATCCGACTTCTCACAAGGTCATCATTGACAAAGATATTGTATGTATGGAACAACCAAAAGGGTTGATTCAAGATCGCAACGGTAAATTTGTTTGCATGCTAGGTAATTCATTGTATGGCCTATTGGTACCCAAGAAAATATACAAGAGGTTTGAATCCTTCATAGTGAGTTAGAATTTTTCAAAGGGTAGGAACGACTATATGGTTTATAGTACATTCACAGTCTTGATGTTCTTTACTGATGATATGCTCGATGCAAGCCGAAGCATGGATAAATTCAGTAAGAAAATGACTCAGGTGGATAGGACAATTCAAATGAGGGACCAGGAGCAGCAAAAGAAGTTGTGGGCATAGAAATATACAGAGATGGTAATGGTAAGTTGTGGTTGGAGTTCAGCATGAACATTATAAAACCAGTTTTTATCCCTCTTGCTTTCCATTATAAGTTTTTTTCAAGTATAGGGCTTGTCTATAAAGAAGAAAAGATTATGTCTCGTATAAGTTCAGTAGGAGGTCTATTGTATGCGATGAAATGGTTAAGACCGGATGTTTCACATGCTAATAATGTTGTTAGAAACGTGACAGTTTCAGAAGTTGCAGTGAAATGGGTGCTTCAGCGTATGAGAAGCACAAATGTCACCTATAATGGTTACACTGATATAGTCTATGATGATTGTAATGTATATTGTAATACAGGTGTTTTGGATAGAAGGAGATCTATCACTAAATATGTTTCACAACACAGTTGTGGATGACATGTTGGAGGTGGACTGACCCCTCAGAAAATCAAAAGTCGTGCAAGTCACACAGGAGAGATCATGAAACTAGTTTTACTAGAGAAGTTGCAGTGGTTCTTGGCTTATCTTCACTTGTAGCAAAGGTGATGAACAAAAGGAAGAAGCAATGTATCAGGTTAATTGTTGTCAAGGTGGAGATTGTTAGGATTTGGTGATAACCAAATACCAAAAATATATTATGGATCCTATTATTCTGCGTTGGTTACAATCAAGTAGACCAAGTTAGATTATGGATAGGGATTACATTTAATATTCAGTTTCATGTGTGAATGTATAAATTCATGTAAGCCTGTAGAGGCAAAACGGACTGTGAGAGATTGAGTGTATGAGAGACTTACAAATTTGATGTAATCTCCATAATCCAAATAATAAGAGAACTGATGCCTATGCTTGGTGGACGTAGCCCAATGTTTGGGTGAACCACGTGAAATCCCTATGTTCGTTTATATGTATATGATTGTTATTTATCATATTGTGAATTATGTTTACGCACTGACAATTCTAACAACCTCTACTACCATTCATCTACCCCACCCTGCTAAATATCAAAAGGATAGTTATCATAAATGCCTCTTTCTTTGTTTGTTTTTCTCCAAACTCACACCCTACAAATTTCCTTATCATCATTACCTTAAATCTATTCTCAATTATTTCTTCCACCCTCAACCCACATTTAGGTCCCTCATCCCTAATACAAACATTAGTTCTTTTTTATTTATTTTTTGGACCGAAACTACTAAATTTCTATTAAGTAAAGGATGCAAGTTGAAATGCAAAATATGTAAAAAGAATTTCAAAATTCATAAAATTTTGGCGTTTAGGACCCAATAACAACAATTTGTTCTGATTCACATAAAATGCCTAAACTACATACCAATGTGAAAAGAAACATTCGTGGAACTTACTTGTGAATACTTTAACATATACCCCTAAAAAACATATACCCCTAAAAAGAACCAATAGTGACATTGAATTGTTCAGCCATCAGTGGTAAAAGTATCCTTCATACCCAACTTATCTATTGGTGGTACCAGTGTCAGAGAGTTCAAGTCCAGAAGTGGAATGGTGTTAACCTCAGGAAGGACCACTTCAAAACCCACAGACTTAGACGAAGGGATTCTAGATTGAATGAGCCACATCTTAACATGTTCTAGCTACAACCTGACAGTATTGCACTCATCTTGAAGTTGGTAAAGAGATTGTCTATATTGAATGGTGTGCTCGAGATCTCCAGATCTGACAAGACCTGAGCTGAGAGACTTCTCGGGTGTGCTTGCATGGACTGCATAAAATTCCTTAAGTTGTCCACTTCCTATTCCACCTAGATCAGTCGCACTCACAAGCAATTACGGGTGTTTCACGCCATGGAGAAACCGCGAAAAGGCCTGAACCAAGAAACACATGGAGGATGCGAGGTTCGAAATGAGATCTATTCCATGCAACCACGTGTCCATTTATAGATATAGGGTAGGCCAGGCCAGGCCAGAGAACTTTGTGAACACGCGAGGTATTAGGGTCGTTATTACGCATCCGATTTCAAACTAGATCCACCCACATTGATGCTCACACAGGGCGGGTGAAGCGACCATGGCGATTTCTATTATCGCATATGAGCTAATGAGAAGGAGGAATGAATAAGTCGCAGGAGTGATAGGGCCTAAGGTGAGAGCTATTAATTGGGAGGAGGGAATTATTGAATGAGACAAAATTTCCAAGGTCCCATAGATCAACAAATCCCCCGTTTTCCCAATTGTTCCTTTGGTAGATTCATGGTCTACAAGGGAATTGAGCTTGAGAAAGACACGCCACGATTTCAGAGACTCAAAATCCGAGAGGGAGTTTAGTTGTGTATCCTTTGGGTGAGAATAAGCTAAAGGTGTCATATAGTATTCTTCGAGTCTCCTATAATTGGGATTATGCAGATGCCTTTTGTGTTAGAAATATAAAGACATTGAAACAAAGCATAAGCTTTAGTGTTATTGTTTAACGCTAGACACAGACTCCAAGAATAGGTACATTCAACTTGTCCTCTAGATCCAAAGAGAACCCCACCTGCTCCTACTACGCTAATAAATAAAAGTTCTTCTCACTTTTATTATCACCACCAATTCATTTTATTCTTATGCATATAGTTTTATTGTTATGCATATAGTTATGTCAAGACCTACATCTATAAATACATAGTAAATATACTAGATTATATTAGGCACTAATCTTTTCTTCTAATTCAATGCAACCTACAACAAAGTACACACAACAATGACTCTTTTTTAAACATTGATTTTTTTAGGATTTTTTTTTTCTTTAGGTACTAGATGTGTCTTATCACAAATGTAATTTTTCAATTTTTCATCCATTTAGGCATCATGACGATTCAATCCTTCAAGAACAACTAGTGTACTCTTTTAGTTTTTTAGTCCTTTAGGAATGTCAACATCTTGTGGGTAAAACATCTGTCTTTTTATCTTTTTCACATGACACCTACAAATAATTCATCTTTTCCATTTGATGGATCCTCTAATTTACATTATGATGTTCTCATCATAAGAGAATCTACCATCCCTTATAACTCCAGTTCACATGGGTCATTGCATAGGTCATTTGCTTAAATCCACACCGTAGTTTCAAGGACTAGGGGTACCACTTTGCTAAACAAGATTATTGACGGGATCCTACCATTCACTAGAATATTCTTTGTAGTTTTCCTACAACACACTCACTCTCTTACCCCTCTGACATATTTTGTACACCTAGATCTAGTAACCTATCAACTCTATAGTTTGATAGTAGGATTTTCAACCCCAACACAACTTCTCTTGAATACAACATATACTTTGTCTATGTCACACACATTGATTATGAGAAATTTATGGATCCCTAGTAAACACCTACAATTACATAATAGTAGCTAGCATCTACACAAAACATCAAGGAATACAATCTACAGATCATAGTTGCATGTGCTAGCTTCTTTCTTGCACAGATGCCAAATATTTTATTCTCATTTCAAATGTGCATTGAGCAGGATCACTTGGATTCACCACAGTATGCACATCATTCGCACTTATAACTCAACACCTCCCTTTGACAGAGGGTCACACATTTCTACAACATTCACAGGCATAGGAAGCACATAATGGACAACAAATTTCTAAATCCAACAACACATTCCATTCCGTCCAACTTCTTTCCTCCCCCTAGCCACCTTCATAAATCAAGAGACATTGACTCTATATCATCACTTCCATTTTCTTATTTAGCTTTGTAGTATTTACTATCACCAATCATCCACCCAGAAATTATCACTAATTCCTAATAATTCCTCACAGGTCATCTTGTCTTACATCATAGATCCATTATTATAGTGCTCTCACCTGCACATTCACAAGATTCTTTCCATAGCAATTTTGTACTTAGCTCTAATATCGTATACACATGTTTTCTTCAACATTTCTACATAGATATTCATTAGCGATCTACATTACTTGTAGCTTTGGCTTGTTATACCTCTCCATAAAGATCCACACTTAGCTTGGCCATCTATATTTTCCATTAATTTTTCAACATATTGACATGTATTAGAATTTATAGGAAAGTCGAGATGGTTTCTTTCTAAACATAAAGGAAATTGTATAGAACAAGGATATCTTCCCTCAACTTATTGTTCAAGGAAAGCATATCCAACTCAACTAACTATCCTAAATCATGAAGGACACTCCTCCCATGAAGGTGCAACCTTCTAGAGACTTTGTATGCATTTAATAAATAGATCATCACTTTCCACTACTAAAATATATACATGTGCATTTAATATTGATTTCCTAATTTGAAATATTTTACATCCATATACTATAGTTAATATAATTGTGACATGGAAATCTATTAAACCTATATAAAAAAAACAATCATTTATCTTATTGATAGGACTAAAGTGTTTGATCTCATTTATTGTAATTTAAATATATATATATAATTACATTTTATAGATTTTTTATAACTACATCTTGTGTCTATTTTATTATTACATCTTGTAGGTTTTTTATAACTACATCTTGTGTCTTTCTTAAGATCAATACCAATCATTTGTATTTATCTCAATGATTGTTTATTATTTTTTCCAAGTTATACGTAATCAAACATTTCCAAGCTCTCCTTTCTTTAACAACAATCTCATCCGCATTTTACATGGCTAGGAGGATCCAATAAATATCATGGATAACATTCATTAAAATTGCAATCTTCTCTTGGGATCTGGGCTTGCTTATGCGTTTGATTACCCTTGCTCACGGAAATGTTATTGAAAAAAGACACTTTTTTTGTGGGTTTTATCTGTTTAAAACATTATGTGTCCACATGTTCATATATTTGAGATTTGAATATGGTGCATTCAATAATGTGGGCATAATTCTCAACTTTGAAAATGGTACATTGAATAATGGGTTTGTTCATATATTTGAGCTTTGAATATGGTGCATTCATTTATGTGGGCATAGATTTGAACTTTTAAAATGGTGCATTCATTTATGTGGGCATAGATTTGAACTTTTAAAACATTATGTGTCCACATGTTCATATATTTGAGCTTTGAATATGGTGCATTCAATAATGTGGGCATAATTCTCAACTTTGAAAATGGTACATTGAATAATGGGTTTGTTCATATATTTGAGCTTTGAATATGGTGCATTCATTTATGTGGGCATAGATTTGAACTTTTAAAATGGTGCATTGAATAATGTGTTCGGTATAGTTTATTGGTTTAGCTATAGAATACTTAAAGACATCTTACATTTCATATAATATGTTCAATTGTTTTTAAAGTTGGATGTTAGTGCGTTGTATCTTTACATTTTTTTCATAATTGTTGATAGATAGAGTATATGATATAAAAAAATATGATTTTTAATAAAATATAAGTAAATTTTATTTTATGATTAATATTTTAAAAATTTGTAAGTAATCATTTATTTTATTTTTTTAAGATTTGATAGATTAATTTGATGACATTAATCATCATCAATATTATATATATATATATATATATATATATATATATATTAGTGTTATAAAAATCAGAAGAAAGATCAAATTATTAATCAACAAAAGGATGACCAAAAAAACAAGAAAGATAGGGTATAAGAAAAATGTCATACATGTATGAATTTGTTTTTAATAATATGTTAAATAAAACTTTCACAATATTTATATATATTAGTGTTATAAAAATCAGAAGAGAGATCAAATGATTAATCAACAAAAGGATGACCAAAAAAACAAGAAAGATAGGGTATAAGAAAAATGTCATACATGTATGAATTTGTTTTTAATAATATGTTAAATAAAACTTTCACAATATTTAGTTTATGCATTGAAGATTGTATTGCTTTGTTATATGTGTGTGTGGTGGTTTTGATTTTAATTTTATTTCATTTGTTTTATATTTATTAAATTTAAATTGTATAAATTTTTTTTATATATATTTTTTATTGAATTATAATTTATTACATTAATAAATATAAGAATTATTTTATTTATTAATTAAATATATGAGATTCATTTTAATCAAGAATTTATAAAAATATTAATATTGTTATTAAATCAAAATATCTTTTATCATTTTTAAACAAATCATAAATAAAAGAGAAAATTCAAAATAATCACATGGCGTGTTAAGCTTGAAGTGAAAACATTATAAAACCTTCACTTAGCATGCTTTTCTCATCTTTATGAATTGATAACATTCTTTCCATTATCATTTATTATGATATAATATTTCCAACTAAAAATTATAACTTTCTTTAATTTCATAAAAATGAGATTAAATAATATCAATCATTTATATCATCCATGATTATTATGATGATAGAATTCCAAAACTCTGGATGGATAGCTATTATCCATAATTATTCCATAACTAGATAGGTAGTCATGTCCTTCGGGAGGAATACAATGCAAAGGTTTCTCATATCATGGGCAATTAGATTTCTCCAAATAGATATCTAATGCCTTGAGATGGATCATAGATCATACTTAGTAAATTATCTTATCATTCCATGAACCTCCTCATTTGGACTCTCCAAAAGCATCCCGCATGCCTACATTCTTAAGTAACACTAATAAGAAGGGGAAGTTCAATCTTGTGAAATGGTAAAAACTATTATAAAGGATAAAGAAAAAAGATCTAGTTACTATTCTTGTGAACATATTGTATCTAGTTAGCAAAGTTTACTTGGGGTTATTTTTATTGTTTATCTTAACTTACTCTCGTCTATTGACATTATGAGTCTTTTTGTACATTGTAAATCAATTATTTTTTATTTCAATATTTTTTTATTAGTATAGATGTTTATTCTTTCTTTCTTGTGAAAGGTTTTTTTGGTATACAAATTTTTTCCACTCCCATGAAATTGTTTTCACAACTTGTTATTCATGGTATTAAAACTTTGATTTGCAAACCTCTTCTTGTTTTAGTCAAAAATATTTTCAAGATTCTTATCTCGATATTTTATTTATTTTTTTCAAATTTTGTATTACATATACCATGATCATACCCTGTACAATTTTGATTACAACTTTTATAGAATATGTCATGCATAATCTTTTAGCATCCACCTACTACCAAATACTCTTTACTAAATTTATAACAAATCGCAGATGGGAAATAGTTTATGTAGGTGTTACAAGAGGCTTAAAGGCGACTTTTCTCCTCTCGCTAGTGATTGTTTCTTTAGATAGATTTCATGTCTACCCTTATTCATTGTAGAAATACATGTATGGTATCACATATTACAAATTTCATGTTATGATCATTTTTTTTTTCTACATAGATTTCCCTTTGACACCCTCTCTTTGTGCATGGGAGTAGAAAAATAAATTTTCTACATTTTCAATTATTTGGAGATTGGAATGAATGTTTTAGTGCCCCTTGTTTCTTTTCTTTATTCTTTATTGTTGTTCTTTAAATAGTATAATATAGAAATTTTGAGCTCTTAACTTATCATAACATTCAGAATTGAAAACTTAAGACACAACAAGATTTACAATCTAAAGGTTTTTGGGGAAAGTTAGCTAAAGCTCCATTTGTATATATGAAGGAAATTTTAAAAATTCCATATACAAGAAAAATTTGATGAATTTAGACTATATTTTTTTATATATTATTGAATGTAAAACATCATAATACAGTTGGTCAATAATGTAAAACAACAAAATAGAGTTGAGATAAATTGCTTTCAGATTTGACAAATTCAATGATTTTCTAGTATTTTAGCTAGAAGCTAAATTTCCATCTCTTACACTTGAGGAACATTCTCCCATTGACAATTTTCTTGCAAAGTTCAAGCTAGCAGCAAAATTTCCATCTCCTTCACTTGAGGAGCATTCTCCCATGAACAATTTTCTTGCAAAGTTCAAGTCATTGTTATTATAATTAAACAATAATCAAAATAGTTAAAGAATGTAGTTTTACGGTTATGTCCAAGTTGAAAGGTCATTTTCAACTATTTTTTTCTACTTTTAATTCTCGTATAGATTCATTTGGATGAAATTTTAAAATGTCTTTATTCAGTTTTTTCTATGAGCATATTATCAAGGAAAAATTTAAGATTGTAGAATTAAATTCTCTTACTGGATATGGCTGACACCTCTAAAGGTAAGCACAAAACTTGTCATAAAAATAGGACAAAATTTGTTCAAGCAATTTGTTCAAGCAAGTGAGTTTACCTCCAAGCCTCATAAAAATTCAATATTATCTTCACATTCATCTTCCAAATCTGTTGAGTCTTCCTTAGGAAAAAGAATAATTCAAGGGTAACCTCCAGTTTGTGGCATACTTGGGCATGATTAGTCCAAATTTTGGAAGAAACTAGGACAATTAGATGAAGTCATGTTGGCACAAATGTTTATCTCCCAAACCTTCTTCAACTTATACAAGGCAAGCACTTTCTACTCATGCTTTACTTTCATGATTTTTTTCTGAAAGGAAATCAATAAGGGACCATGAAGAAGGAAATGGTTCTAGTTTTAAATTAGTAAGACAGATAGATGTTACCTAAGAGAACCATCTCAAGTGGAAAGGATCCATTGGTGTTACTCCAGAAGTCTAGGAACATCACCGAAGTTCAAGATGTCAGATAAATGTAATATTGAATATTCTAAGATGATTTCTATGAATCCAGAAACAGAAGAGGTCATATGTGCAAGAATGGTTGAGTATGCAAGTTAGGTTTGAGAACAAATGGGTCAAGAAAAGAGAAGACAGTGGTGCGGAAAAATGCATGAGACAAAATTGTTCAGAAAAGGACTAGTTGAATTAGTTTAGTCTAGTCAAATAAAAAGGATGTTGAAGATACAAGAATATTTTTCCAAACAAGACTGGTTTGGCTGGAAAAATACTCGGTAAGAGCACAATAAGATACAATAATTCATTGAGACATGAGGACACTCAAGAAAAACAAGGAAATTTTTACATAAGAAATGAGGTTGTTGAAATTGGTAGAGGAAACAATTATGATATGGCCTTATGAACAACCATAAATAACACAATAAGATGAAATGAACATGCCTTTGTAACCATGATCACAATGCATTCTTAGTACATATAAATATGCAATAGTGAATAAGGATTTTTTTTAAATATATATATAAACATGATTGAAGACTAGGAATAGTTTGTTGTTATATATAGAAGTATAAAGATTATTAATGATGGTTTTTATCCCAAGGATTTTTTTTAAATATATATATATATAAACATGATTGAAGACTAGGAATAGTTTGTTGTTATATATAGAAGTATAAAGATTATTAATGATGGTTTTTATCCCAAGAAGGAGAGATTTTAGTTAGTGCATGCAATTTCTACTAATGATGTTGTGACATATGTAAGTCATCCATATGAAAGAAGCAAGATGAAGTTGGAGTGTTATTTAAAGAGAATGTTGAAGGAGGCAGGAAAGCTCCTATTGGTACCATCTAGTCAAGTAGCATTGAATTCATTTAATGATAACTATGCATATATAAATGTCTTTATATATTTATATAACATAATTGTTGAAGGGATTTAGGTGAGAAACCCCTAAAAGAGGGTTTATTTATAAAATTACAATGCTATATGATTTTGAATGCATTGATGGATTATATACCATGTAGTAAGGTAAAGGACAAGGCCCTATGATCATAAAAAAAGTTTTTTAGTAGGAGTATGACCTTGTTGTAGAAAGAGCTAGTCTTGTATGAGACCATGACATGGTTAGATATGGAAAAACCATAAATTTCACACAAGTTTCCAATGAACTTCCTACTATAATTAATTTTCGGAGTGCAACCTTTTTACTAATACTAAGGAGCACCACATAATTATATTATTGGTATAGTATTAGGGTTGGAAAAGAATACATTCAAATAGTTGAGCATGACATAAGAAATGTATAAAAAATGTGTGGAGGCATTTGGCTAGATACTCAAATTCATTATGGTGAGATACATGACCTAGTTATAAGTCATTCTGAACCTAAGCAAGAGTGGATTGAATAAATCATGAATAAAGCAAGCACTTTCTACTCAGGCTTTACTTCACCTAATTAATTAAATTTACTTAAGATTATATTTATCTTACTTTGCTTCAACATTGCCTATCTATACAAGTTACCTCTCTTTATACATTGTAGGTTTTAAATCAACTCTTAATATTTCATAAGTTATATAATTACATTTAAATTGGTTTTTTATTTAATTTTTTTAATTTTAAAAATCAAACAATTTCATTTAAAAAAAGTCATCTCACCAATTATAAATTAATATATCAATAATTATAAATTAAAATATTACATTTTAAATATATAAAATTATTGTTTTAATAAAATAAATTTTAAGAATTGAACTATCTTATAAAGTAATATCTTATAAAGTAATATCTTATAAAGTAATATGAATTAGATTTCTCTTTAAATTGATTATTTATTTATTTATTTTTAATTTTAAACATAAAAAAATTTTATTAAAAAAATTCATCTCATCAATTATAAATTAATATATCAATAATTATAAATTAAAATATTACATTTTAAATATATAAAATTACTATTTTAATAAAATAAATTTTAATAATTTTCAATAGAGTAAAATTGTTAAAAATAAATTATAATAAAAAAATAAACAATGTGAATATAAAATACTAGTAAAAATAATAAAAGAAAGGAAACAATGTGAGTATAAAATACACAACCACGCATTGCTTCGTTATGGATGACCATCTCCTTGATTAGTCCATCTATATATCCACTCACCCAATCTTAAACCGGCCCATCTATATATCCACCTATCCAAATTTTTAAATTTGAATATATGTACAAGACATAAGTATTTTATATTTTTACATTTGTTTATACATATAGAGATGATTTTTTATTTATATAAATACATTTTTTTTACATTCCTTTATACATATAAGGATAATTTTTTAATTTATATATACAGAGTTTTATTAAACTAAAAATATTTTTTTGAAAATTTATAGAAATAAAAATTTCAAAATATATATATATATATATATATATATATATATATATATATAAATTTTTTTATTTATATAATCCAAAGTTTTAATGAATTTAATTTTTTTATTTTAAAAATTTATAAAACTAAACATTTCAAAATTTATATTTATATTTTTCATTTAAATATTATTTATTTCAAAGATATCTTAATATATGATATATTTATATTTAATTTTTAATGATATTATTTTAAAACCTTCTTACATAGATAGGGAGAACTCAATAAGATATCGAATTAGATAAGTTATATAAAAACTCGTTATAAATTGAATGGAAGGCTTTTGTCTCACGCATCAGACAATGTATCCTAAAGTACTCAAATTATATATATAACTATAGTGAGAAAATGAAATGGCATCAAGTCAATAATTGAGATTTTATCTTAATTATCTTATATCAAATAATTAATAAAAAAGTTCTAAATCCCGTTTCCGATTAGTTACATTTTATAATCAATATTCTTTACCGTTTTATAATAAATGCCTGTCTCATCCTCCATCCACATTTCTCTTCGTATATAGTATTTTCGATGTATAAATAATATATATATATTTGAAAATAACATCACTCATCAAATTGACAGTCCCACAACAAATAAAACACTTTCGTGCATGACGTTAAATGTTGAAAAATGGCAATCCTTTCACGTTCGCTCCAGCAGCGAAAAAGATTACCATTTAAATTGTGTATTTTCAGTGGGCGGATGGCGATAACTGAAATGAAGCCCATAGTCCCGATAAAAACAGAAGAACCCGCCTCGGTTTTATCGGCCAGCATCGGCGATGGAGACTCCCGGTCCCACAACGAGACTGCGGCAAAATGACGAGGATTAAAAGCATGGCTGGACTTCACGGGGACTTAAATGTTTCAGTCTATCGCTGGGTGGGACACTGGGAGCCATGTGACCGGGGCCCAACGCCCGAAAGAACGAGATCCTCGGACACCAAAACGTGATTTGTTTGACAATTTTCAATTGAGATGGTGATGTGAGAAAAAGTACCGTTAGTTCCATATTTCATTTTCAGCAATTCCCAGAATACGTTTTTCAGCAAAAACTATAATCTATTTCAAATGCAAGTCGTTTGTTTTTCCGTAGCATTCACCTGATGGAGTATTCCGCACTTTAAAAGAAACTCTAATATATTTCAAATACAAGTCATTTGCTTTTCCATCGCATTACAAATTTCTGTAAGTGCCTGTCCATTTAAGTTTAATGGATGGGAAATTAATACGAATCACAAACCTCATTTTCAAATTACAGTATTATGGAAAACGAGCTTCATTCTCAAATTAAAGTTGAAAAGAGCAGCTTTCCCTACCATCTAATTTACGTACAGTTCAATTGTATTTCACGGTGTCACCGCGCAGATATCTTCGACTGAATTCAATTTTGATGTGGTTTTCAATATTTCTTTTTGTTTGCTAGTTCTGTGGCTGAGAAACCAGGATTCAGGATCGCATCAGGCCTGAGCCACACCAACCCTTAACATGGCTGGAATGGCTAGATTTTTTGTCCCCTCAGTGACTTAATAGAAAACAATTATTATTATGTAAAAATACATCACTAGATTTTTTAAGTTTCTTCTCCCAACTAAAAACACCCTAAGGGTATTGAAGTCAAGTGGCCTAGCAAAAAACCCATACCTTAACGGATCCAAAATATCCATAGGCAAAAATTCCTTGTTATTGGCCTACCACTTGAAGGCCATGTCCATATATATTGTTTGAATATTGTCCAACAAACTTTGAAAACTAGAGAGACAAAATAGGCTTTAAGAGAAAAGTTGAAAGGATCAATATACCTATTCCTTTTACTGTTAAACATTCAACTAAAAAAGAAGACTTAAGAGGTACCAAACTTTAGGGAGCATGAGGCTCTGTTGAAGCACCTGTGGATTGTCTTCTTGGACATTTCATTGATTAGATTGCTGGTTGCGAGATGAGACTCGAGATCCCTAATTGGTAGAAGAGGGAGGAAGACAAGTGAGAATTTCTTTGATCATCAGATGGAGACCATCAAGATGAAGTTCAATGGTATTTGGGCATCCTCCCTTTTCTAGACCATCTATCACATGGAGGTTTTGATGTGCCAGCAAAGTTCTATTGTCTTTCAGTATCGGGTCTCCCTTGCTCTAGTGTGTCCCACATATGAAACCCAATGGACCATAGTCTTTGCCACCTATGAGTCTGTGCTCATATTTCTTTCCAGGATAACCTCAGCTTCAACTCCATCTAGAATCCTTTGGAAACAATGGGGAGTCTTTCTTTGATAGTTCGTTACTGCATTATATGCCTCCTGCTACACTCGAGAGACTGGACATTCTTCGTCGGGTTGTCGAGAAGAAGAAGCAACTACGACACCAGAGTTGCGACGGTATTATCTGGGATAGTCGTGATGAGGAGCCATGATGGTGTTGATTATAACACAAAGAGAAGGATGATACTGTTGCGAGAAAAGAGGAGTTGGGTTTGACTTGCCACTGAGAGACCGGTGAATGTGGGCCTCAAATGTTGGACTCTCAAATGTTGGAGGATCCTGAAATTGCAGAGTTGTGCTCGAGCCTCTGGTCTGCCTTATGTCCATCATTTGCAACACAAGGTTCAACATGAATAATATTAAGCTTGAGTGGAGAATGTTGAAACTCGGCTTGAGGATGAAGATTTATGAACATTTAGATCCTCGACCAGATGGTTCAGCTGATTGTAGATTTTAACCTTGTACAATATTTATTGCAAACATACTTTTAGTAAAAGAACATAAAAGATACAATGAAAATACAAACTTTACACAAAGATTTTTCCCCTGGAAACCCAAACTAGGAAAACCAACATATTTTATATTCATTCATAGTATTACATTATTTACAATATGATATACATATAGGATCCAGCGACATCCAAAACCCTAACCCAATGAACTAGATTAGTCAACAACCCTAATTCCTTAACCAGAAATAGAAAACCATCGACAAAGAAACCATGTGCCGAAAAACCACCTAAATATGCGAAACATTTCCCAAGGCAAAGAATATAACACTACTACTTGTGCAAAGAATATAACACATACCCAACATTCTCCCACTTGTTGTTTTCTTTTCATATAAGGGGTTGTTAGAATATGAATGAATGTGCTTGTTTTACCATTGACAATATCACTATTGTCACCCAACCATAGGTTGAAGCCACCCTCCGAGCACCTTAACCTTGACAGAGAATCACTGTGGAAGCAACCCCTAGGCTAGATAGTCAAACAAAGGGAAGCACACCTTTCCCTAAGGATAGCGTACCAACAAGAGTTGATCAAATAGTCCAAACCCTAACCAAGAGATAGTCCAAGACAAATGTGATTTGTTAGTTGCAGCCACTGCAATGGTAGCTCTCCTCCAAACTTGCGCACAAAATTGGGCACTGCAGTGCGCACAAGTGTTTCTCTGCAATTATGAGACTGTCTGCCAAAATTAAGACTAGCCTCCTGTATTTATAGTAAATCTGGCTAACTGCCTGGGTCGACTTCTCATTCTCGGTATTTGTTTGTTTAGTATATATTATTTATTTTGGTCAACTTCTTCTCTTGGAGGCTAATAACCTAATATAAATTATCTTCTTGAGTCGTCAAGTCTTCTAGGGTTATTAGCCAACTCATTAGGGTTTCTTCTTGCTTCCTGAAGTATTCTATCCTCGTCAGGTTTACATGTGGAAGTAAATACCTCCTGCAGCTACCATAATATCAACACTCCCTCCTAGCTAGGGAGGTATTACAGGTAATGGTCTTGAGCACAAAACATACCATTCACCCAGTAGCATCAACATAGTTGTATAAACTATATCATGACTAGATCAGGAGCGCCATCATCATCATCAGTGTCATCAGCTACATCATCTCTCGAAACCATACTCTATCTGAGTAATTAGACATGATGCTCACTCCACAGAGTGATACAAGAGCCATTCTTCTAATCTATAAGAGTAAATGTTCTGAACCATTTTCTGTCTGGGAAATCTCTGTTCATCATTCATTTGGCTGATAATTATTTTCAATACTGTTGATAGTTTTCAAGGAAATCAGAACAATATCATTCAATAGAACACAACTGTGTCTATCCATAGTAGTACACAACTACAATCCAGTGGTACACTACCACACTAAGTACCACATAGATACTTGATCAAACAGTGGAACAAATCCACCACAATAGTATACATCTACTATTTAGAGATATATGGTCTTCATAACAATCATATAATATCAACCTGCATAGAAACAATGTTATGATATAAATTGAATCATCTGGGTCGTTCTTTCACTCACATCTGTGAGATCTGAAAGAGTATCTGCATTTAGAGTAGAAAATCAATGATGAGCTATCTGGACCATTCTTCTCAAGCAACGAAGAATCATTTTCCTGATTTCTGAGCCTAGACCATTCCTCACCCTAGGCCATTCCTCTGACACTAAATAAAGTGTAACCTAGAGAGAATGAATCTGCCCTAAGGAATGTTTGTCCCTGCTTGTTGAACCTGGACCATTCCCCACCCTGGGCCATTCCTTCAGCATTAAACAAAGTGAAACCTCGAGAGAATGAATACACCCTAAGGAATGATTTTCTGGACCATTTCCCATGTTAACCACAAGAGGAAATGTATGTCCTACACCAACCTCCAAAACATACCACTCTCCATGTTAACCACAATGGGAAGTTGTTGTTTGGAAAGGCGGGCCAGTCTTCTTGAGTAACCCTCAAGAAGAGAGACTTCCCTAGACCACTCCCCATGTTAACCACAATGGGAAGTTGTTGTCTATGGTACATCAACAATCTGGACCATTTTCTGAACTAGAAAATGTCTGTCCGTCAGAAATCTCAATCCACTTTCCAAACTAGAAAGAATCTGCTCATCATATCCATCAATCAATAATACATCAGTTCTCCCTCCCAACCTGGGAGTCATATCTTCCTTTTTCAATAAGGAAGTCATCTCAATGAGCTCCATCTTGAGTATGTAAACTCTTTCATCTTGAACAAAACCTTTAACAAAATGTCTTCTTATCTTCTCATCTGTGGAGATATGTATTGGAGAACCACTTTCTCCTTTATGGACTTCATCATGGATAATGTAATGCTTGATTTCAAATGTACTTTGGTCTGGAACAATGGTCTTCTCTGAAGGCTTCATGTAGCTCTGATCAATAAAATATATCATTGTTGGAAAACTAGAACATATTCATGTGGCACTTCTTCTGTCATCATGAGATCTGATCTTCTGAGTAATCATCTTGATACAATATATCTGTTATAGAAAATCTTCACCACGCTTGTGTTGTGCAATGGAGGTTCTCCACCAAGTTGTCTTCTTCCATCTACATACAGGGTCTCTTTTTGGTATACCTCAAAGCCTTGAGGTTTCTCTTCATATGCTCTTTGTTTAATTTCTCTGGAGAACATTCTTTGCATTCATTTAATGTAGAACTCCAACCCATGGATATCACGGATGATATAAAGACTCATGTAGAGGTATGTCTGGTTTACTGGAACAAGTAATTGTCATAGTCTTCTCCCTCATTCTGGGAGAACCTCTAGTTCTATATCCTACAATGCTTGCATGTATACACTGTTCTACAAAACAACTTTTAGTTCCTCTGCTTGATTTCTTTTAGGGAGTTTATATTAGGCTGGTAATCTTGGGTAAAATCATGAAGCTGGGTAACACTTTTGCTTGTTTTATGACAAAAAAAACTGCATTTTCACAAGTTCTTCAACTTCTGGCATACAAAAGTATTTTTTTTACTTAGAATTTCACTTTACAGTAAAAACAAAACTTGTAAATAATTTTGTTATCTTTCCAATGACTATTTTTTAATTTTTTTTTATCAAGATTTGATATGTCAATTTGACAATTGTTTAACCGTATGTTCGTTAAATATGAAATGAATGATAATGAGTTATTGTTTTCCACAACAATGTATCTGTTATTAAAATTATGTTTTTAAGAAATGAAATATACAACAGCAATCTACAGAGACTCTATTTTATTATGACTATAATTTTGAATCTAATGGATGAATATTATAATTTCTAGAATTTTTTTAAGTTGACCAAGTTGAAAACGTTGCATATTTTAAACACGTGTTTTTCTACAACATGTATCTATCTTAATTTTTACTTAAAAGTAAAATCTAAAAATACCCTTTTGACGAGCACATTTAGCAATTATGAATATAATTTTTCCATAATTTTCCGTTGTGTATTTTTAGAGATACGGTTTTTTCATTTCACCGAATCATAATCTCACCTAAAAATATTATGTAGTGATTTTTTTATAAAATTAAATAAAATTAGATAAAAACAATGAAAATGAAAACAAATTATACCCAATGAAAGTAGATTCAATTTTAAAAATGTTGGTATCAATTCTCAAACTAAATTCTAAGTATTTGTAGGAGTCTTCTACCTCCAAAGATGAAGTAAGATGGAGAGAATTTGCATTTCCTGCAAACAATCCCATTTTCAAGTTTTCAGCCGAAATATTCTTTCGACCGAAACCTAGTTTTTAATGGAATCCGTTAAAAATAAACATTTCGGCCGAAATATTCTTACCGCGGGAAAATAATTCATTCATAAAACATTGTACACGAATTTTGACGGCACCGTTAAATTTGACGTGAAAATTTTCGGCCGAAAAATATTTCGGCCAAAAGTAATATTTGTTCGGCCGAAAAATTGCTGCTAGAAATTTTGGAGACCCGATTGTCACGAAAGGGTTACCCAACTTCATGATTTTAACCTCTTGTGATTCTTAATGATTGGTTGTTCTGGATTTTCTTTCTTTCTTGGAATCTTCATGTTCTTCTTCATGTTTCTCTTTAGCTCTTGGGTCCATGGAGTTTCTTATAGATTCCACTTCTTCCTTTCATCACAGGATCACAGATGTGGATCGACAACTAGGGATACTTTAAGGCTTCTCTTTGAATAAGACTTCTTCTAAGGTTGAACTGAACATGTTCTGTCTTTTATGGCTACTACCATGGATATATATTTCATAATCTTCAATGGATCATAGGATTATCTCCCACCTAATCCTTGCTTCATGTATAAGTGCATATAATTGGCTCCCTTCGTCTAACAGAGTCCACTCTTCCGTATGCATCCTTATTGTCTTCTGCAATATATAATCAGCTCCCTCCATCTAACAGAGTCCATGCTTCTATCTTATTGTTCTTCTGTAAAATTTCATAAGTCTTTCTCCAATTTTCTCTTGATTGTTGACTTATTTTTGTCTTTGCTTCTTCTAAGTCTCTTCATGATTGATTCTGATTTCGGCTTTTCTTGTAATATCTTCCACATGATTTGTTTGATGTATTTCATCCTTTCATGTGTATTATCTGACTTGTATAATGATATAAATCCTTATCTTGTTGTTCTTCCATAAGTATAGTTCTTCTTGGAGCATATTGTCTTCTAAGAGATCTAGATATACAAGATATGTACAGAGACTATGCAAACAAAATATGTACAATAAATAAGAAGAGTATTGTTACCTTAAGAAGAAGAAGTCTCTTTCATCTTTCTTACTCTTCTTTGTAGGTTCCTTTTCTTTGGCAACTAATGCTTCGTGTTTCTCCTTACTTTTCTTTAGCTCGGGACAATGAATCTTGTAGTGACCATACTTTCGACATTTGAAGGATTGTATTTCTGAAATATCTTTCTCTTGATTTGTCTTCCTCTTTGAACCAAACTTCCTTTTGTTCCTAAAATTCTTGAATATTGTTGTGAAGGCTCGGTCATCGTACTTCTTTTGGGGTTTCTCTTTTGCGCTGATCCTGGATTCATCTTGAGCACAACAAGTCCAAAGTTCTTCAAATCTAGGATGCTCTTTCCTTGTGTTCATGCTTGCGGAAAATGCATTCCACGTCTTGGGAAGACCATTGACTACTATGTTTACCAATTCCTTCTCTGAAATGATTTCTTCAATAGCTTGTAGTTGATCTCTTAACTGAGAGATTCTTACAAAGTATGATGTTATGATGTCATCATCATTCATCTTCATGTCACGAAGCTCATTCTTCAGACTCATTATTTGTCCAATGTTTCTAACTAGGAAGAGGTTTGTTAGGGCATCATACATCTTCTTTGATGAGTCAAGATGGGAGATGTAGGGTATAAAGTGGTATTTTATAGATTCCACTATGATACTCATAGCATTGATGTCACCATCTTTGAACTTCTCCATAATTGCAACGTTTTGTGGTTCCTTCTCTTTTCCTTCTTCAAACTCTGGTTTCATGATCTTTCCTTTCACGATATTCAACACTTTATTATTGGCAAGGATGAGGTCAATCCTTGTCTTCCATTATCTGAAGTTAGAATCTCCATCTAACTTTTTTTCTAACTTCATAGAGTAAGTCATGGCTACTTTGACTTGGTCAACCCTAGATCTGACAAAAAAAACTCTAACTTGACATCTTGGCTTGCTAAGAGTACCAGGAGATGCGCTAGGCTAGGGATCACTGATCTATCAAGAAATTAGGTCAATCCCTTCACTTAAGGTGCCTCAACGAGAGAATTATAGTTTCTGCAACTGCACTTGCTAGTAACCCTAGCGACAGTGTTATGGTGACTTCTCTTGCTAGAAACCCTATCGATAGTTATTCAATGAGATTATTATCCTTACAGCTATGTTTTCTTCCAGTGGTTAGACTGAATGAAGGAGGTGTGGGCCCATAACCTGTTAGAATATGAATGAATGTGCTTGTTTTACCATTGACAATATCACTATTATCACCCAACCATAGGTCGAAGCCACCCTCTGAGCACCTTAACCTTGATAGAGAATCTCTCCATAACCAAACACTAGGCTAGATAGCCAAACAAAGGGTACTGCACCTTTCCCCAAGGATAACGCACCAACAAGAACTGATCAGCTAGTCTAAACCCTAACCAAGATATAGTCCAAGACAAACGTGATCTGCTAGTTGCAGCCAATGCAGTGGAAACTCTCCTCCAAACATGCGCACAAAACTAGGCACTACAGTGTGCACAAGTGTTGCTCTGCAATTATGAGGCTGCCTACCAAAATGAAGACTGGTCTCCTGTATTTATAGTAAATCTAGCTAACTGCCTGGGCCAACTTCTCATTATGGTTATCTGTCTGTTCAAAATATATTATTTCTTCTCGCCGAATTATTCTCTTGGAGGCTAATAACCTAATATAAATTATCTTCTTGAGCCAACAAGTCTTCTAGGGTTATTAGCCGACTCATTAGGGTTTCTTCTTGCTTACCAGAGTATTCTATCCTTGTCAGGTTTACACATGGAGGTAAATACCTCCTGTAGCTACCATAATATCAATAGGGGTTACAGGTTTACATAATCAACAATCCAGGGAAACAATGCCCATGGATCCTCTACACCAAGAGAACTTCTCAGTGCTCACAGATTTTGTTAATGAATATGCAACATTCTTCAAATTGTCCACCTTCAACAAAAATATTTTATTTTCTTCAACCATGTCTCTCACAAAGTGATATTGAATATCAATATGATTTGTCTTTGATGATAAGCCAGGTTCTTCACCAAAAAAATTGCACTTTGACTATCACAATCTATCCTTACATCTTGTTGTACCAACCCAATACCTGAACACAATCTTTGTAGCCATACTTCTTCCTTAATTACATGTGTGGATGCCATGTATTCAACTTCTGTACTTGAAAGTGCCACTGCAACCTATATTTTTCTCATCCAACTTATTACTCCTCCAAATAGGTTAAACACATACCCACTTATAGATCTCCTACGATCCAGATCTCCAACCCAGCCCGCATGCACAAAGCCATGTATATCCACCACTCTGTCCAATCCTGGTCTTCCTTGGTAGCACAATCCATAGCTAGCAGTGCCACACAAATACCTAAAAACCCTTTTTACTATAGTCCAATGCTTCTTCCCTACTTTTGACATATACCTTCTCAAAAATCGCACTGCATGTGCAATGTTCGGTCTAATATAGACCATTGCATATATCAAACTTCCAACTACACTCACCTATGGAACATGAGACATGCCCTCCTCCTCTTCCCGTGTCTTGGGACACTGATCCGTAGATAATTTTACACGAACAGAATAGGAACCTTGAACGGTTTACATTCCTGCATATTAAACCTCTACAATATTGTCTCGACATATTTTCTCTGATTTAACCAAAGTTTCATGTTTTTCCGATCTCTTTTAATTTCCATGCCAAAAATGAAATTTGAAGCCTGAGATCCTTCATGTAAAATTTAGAGGACAACTGAGCTTTCACATCTTAGATAATCTCCTTGTTATTTCCTATCAACAACATTTCATCCACATACAAGAGCAAATAAATCAAATGATCACCAATTAATTTAAGATACACACAATGACCCTCTTTGCTTCTTGTGAAGCCAAGTCCTAGAATATAAGTATCAAATTTTTGATACCACATCCTTGGTGATGGTTTTAAACCATACAAGGAATTTTTCATCTTGCATACCAACTTCTTCTTTCCTGTCACAACATAACCTTTTGATTGCTTCATATAGATTTCTTCTTTCATATCCCCATGTAGGAATGGTGTCTTCACATCCATCTGTTCTACTTCAAAATCAAATGTAGTAGCAATAGATAACATAAATGTTATAGAGGTTAACTTGGCAACATGAGAAAAAATATCACCAAAATCAATTCCCTCAACCTGGAAATAACCCCTTCCTACTAACCGAGATTTGTATTTCTCCACTTTTCCTTGTGCATTCATCTTATTTTTAATACCCATTTGTTGCCAATGGACTTTCTTCTAGTCGCCAACTCCACTAGATCCCAAGCCTCATTCTTATACAAAGATTCTATTTCTTTGTCCATGGCCCTTTTCAGATATTTCCATCTTATCAATCCACTGCCTCCCTTACAATTATAGGATCATCATCAGTAATAGACAAAGAAACATTTGAATGGAAATCAGACGGATTATACCTGTCCGGTAGCCTTCTTTCTCGAACCGATCTCCTCAATACTGGAGTATGAGGATCTTCTTCTTCTAATTCATGTTCTTCTGTAGAGTCTGACTCATCATCCTTTAAATAAAACTCTATTTTCTCTGGTTCTTCCTTAATTCGTAGGAATTCTTGTTTAACAACTTCCTTCATTTCTCTAAATACCACATCTCGGCTATACACTACCTTCTTAGTTTCTGGGTTCCAAAGCTTATAACCTTTGAGACCATCTTTATATCCAATAAAGATAAACTTTTCAGCCTTCTTATCTAGCTTAGTCATGTTTTCCTTTAGAACATGAACATATGCATCACAACCAAATACCTTGAGATGAGTGAGAGAAGGTTTCTTACCATTCCATACCTCTTGTGGAGTCTTGTCATCCAACGCTGATGAGGGTGATTTGTTGACCAGGTAACATGTAGTACCCACTGCCTCTGCCCATAATTCTTACCCTAAACTAGCACCACTGAGCATGCACCTTGATTTTTCCATCAACGTCTTGTTCATCCTTTCTGTAACTCCATTATGTTGAGGTGAATATGGAGTAGTATTTTTCCTTTCTATATCGCACTTCTTATAGAATTCTTCAAATTCATTCCTGTAGAAATATCCACCATTATCTGTCCTTAACACCTTAATTATTTTCTTTGTTTGATTCTAAACAAAATCCTTAAACTATTTAAACCTGCCAAAGACTTCAGATTTCTTCCTAAGGAAATATATCCAAGTATTCCTCAAGAATTCATCTATAAATGATACATAGTACACAAATTTTCCCAATGATGGGACCGACACAGGTCCAAAAACATCACTCTGAACTAGTTGTAAAATTCCTTTTGCCCTCACTGCACCAGAGGGGAATCTTACTCGATTTTTTTTCCCATATAGAAAATGTTCACATGAATCAAAATTTAGAGAGCAATTAGACATACCTTCAACCATACATTTATTGTGAAGTAGTCAAAGACCCTTTTCTCTGATATTCCCTAGTCTTTGATGCCACATCATAACCTTTTCTCTAGAGACTATAGGAGTTCTTTCTTCTTCAAATCCAATATCATGAACAATGGAACTATTGCACCCCATCACTAATAGTGCTTCCTTGCAGATTATACAGAGTTCCAAACTGAACTCCCTTCAACAACACCATTGCTCCTCGAACCATCCTGCAGGTTTCCTTTTCAAATATTGTTTTTACCCCTACATCGTCCATTTTTCTTACAAAAATCAAATTTCTGGACAAACCTGGGATGTGCAGAACACTAGGAAGTTTTCTAATCATTCCATCTATGAGCTTCAACTTGACTTTTCCTCATCCTATGATTATGGTTATCGAATCATCACCTGAGAAAACATTACCTCCATCATAGCTTTCATATTCGCAGAACCACTCCCTATGGGGATTCATATGAAAGGATGCACCAGAGTCAACCAGATCTGCATGTGTGCTTGAAGAATCCAAATACACAACCCCTCCTTCTTCCTTAGAGGTCTTTTCTTCTACAGAAGGAGATTCTTCAGATCCCTTCTTTTTTTCAACTTTGGATCTACACTTCTTTTTGTAGTTCCCTTCTTTTCCACATCTCCAAGATACCTTTACAAACTTTCCGGGATATTTAGATCTACCCTTATATTTAGATCTCCCACTGGAGAACTAAGATATATTTCTTTCTTGGGAACGTCCTCTTGCAAATAATGTGTCTGTGCTTTGTCCTTCCATATTCTTTCATCTCATCTCCTCCGACAACAAGGATGAGACGACTTCATTAAACTTCAAGGAAGTTGTATTACTACCTATGGCCATAAATAGACCATCCCATGAGTTTGGTAAAGAACACAATAAATTGATACATTTATCTTCATCTGAAATTTTAATCTCAACAGATACTATATGACTTACCACAATATTGAAGGAATTCAAATGATCTTCCATCAAGTCTCCATCTCTCATCCTCAGGTTATACAATTTCTTTCTCAGGAATAGTTTATTCACTAGGGACTTAGACTAATACAACTTCCCCAACTTATCCCATAAATCCATGGTTTTAGCTTCCTCTGACACATTTAGTAATACTGAATCTGAGAAACACAGTCAGATTATGCTCTCCACCTTTCAATCCAACTTTTTTCAGTCATCTGCTGAAGTTCTTGTAGGTGCAGTACCTGGATCTACTGTGATCCACTGATCTTTGTCCACTAACAGATCTTCCATATTGAGCTTCCACGGCTCAAAAATTTGCCCATTAAATTTCTCGATCTCCATTTTCGAATTGCTTGCTATTTCTTTTCACCAGAAACATCAATACCACAGATCTCCCACTATAACAAGGATTATCACAGTCCTGAGCCAAACCCTTGACCACAAAGGCATCCCCATAAAGCCAACAAAGCTCTGATACCAAATGTAGATTTTAAACTTGTACAATATTTAATGCAAACAGATTTTTAGTAAAAGAACATAAAAGACACAATGAAAATACAAGCATTACACAAAGATTTTTCCCTGGAAACACAAACTCGGAAAACCAACATATTCTATATTCAAAAATCCAAATCAGGAAAACCACCTAAATATGTGACACCTTTCTCGAGGAAGAAATTTGTTTCTTAGGGACGCTACACCCGAACTCCCCTACGTGCCCGGAGCAACGCAAATACTACTACTCATGCAAATAATATAACACATACCCAACACTGACTAGGTTATGAGCCATACATTGTGTTCGTTGATCGGTGGGAGCCCACCTAGCTTGATATCCTATGTATCCCAGTTTTTTTTTGATGCCTTGAATGTTAATTGATAGTGTCGATTGGAGGATCCTCGAAGGGTACATGCTGAAATATGGTGGGTGAAACCCGTTTATTAACATTAAATCAATCCTCCAGAATGAGGCTCAAGCTCCCTAGGTTTACGACCCCGACACCCCATATGAAAAACAACTAATTATTATTATTATGTTAGAATATTTTTATTTTATTTTATTTTTTTAATTTGATTATTATGTTAGTGAAGGTTTTTTACTTTATAAATCTTTTCAAAATATTTGTTCACGACTTCTTTCTTTATTTTAATTTTTATTTAAAATATATTTATATTTATAAAAGAGTTGCAAGATTTCTAAGATTACATACATACAAACTTATATATTTGTGTTTGGACTAGTGTTCATATATTTTAATTTAAAGATGTTTCAATTTGAAATATATTCATTTTTTTTTTTGGTGATTTAGAACTTTGTTAATATAACTACATACATTTTTAGTGTTTATAAATTAAAAAAATTATACAAATTATTGAAATCTTCACATTGAAGTGAGTGATTTCATTTTACTTTTTCATATTCAAATTTTATCATTGACATTGAGTGTTTTCATTTTATTTATACATTATAATGTATAAGTAAAATGAATACATATACATATTATTGAATAAAATTTATCATTGACATTTAGTGTTTCTATTTTACTTATACAAAGGATAATACAATGTATTAGTTCTATTAAATTTTTATCCTTGTTTTCAAAGTAGATATATCAAAAAAAATTTAGAAGATACTATTTTTTTTAATCATGTGTTTAATTTAATTGGGTGAATTCAATTACAATAAATTGTAAGTATTTTATAAATTTTATTAGATTAAATTATTATTATTATAAAGTTGAATTTAATTATAATGTAAATGTAAATTTTCTACTATTTTTATTATTAAAATTATAATTTTTTATAATTAATTTTTTGTTGCTATAAATTTATCTAAATACTTAACAACACATTAAAATAACTATTTAAATTTTATTTTTTAATTATACATGATATTTAATTTCAATATCCAAGTTTAATAATAATAATTCTTAAATTATAATACAAATTAATACTCACATATAAAATAAAATGTTGATTCAAAACTCTCCATATCATTAAATAATATTACTTTTCTTAAAATTTACAAATAAATATAGGTATAAAAAAAACACATAATACCTTTTCATTTATAAAAGTCTCCCTATTCATATCTCTTTCCTTTTAATATTTGTATATATTTTCCCTTTTCAATATTGTTGATAAAAGTTCACCTTTTCCTATCAAACAAAATATTCCTCACGTTTAAATATTTGTAGTGCCCTTTAATTTACTTTTATGTGAATGGATAACCTATCAATATCAATTTTAAAGTATATGAACTTCTTATTTTAAATTATATGAACTTCTAAAAAAAAAAAAAAAATTTTGAAAAGGAATTTTATATTCAATTTATTTGGTCCAATTTGTTAACAAATTTTGTATTATTAAGTTTGTTCTTTTATTATTAAATTTTATAATTTTAAAGTATATGAACTTCTTATTTTAAATTATATAAACTTCTTTAAAGGAAAGAAGTTTTTGAAAAGAAATTTTATATTCAATTTATTTGGTCCAATTTGTTAACATTTTGTATTACTAAGTTTGTTTTTTTATTATTAAATTTTATGTTTGATTTCATTAACTAAAAGTAAAACAACTACTTGACTAAAGAGAAGCATGAAATCATATTAATAAAAAAAAAATGGTAAGCTTAATAATATACACAAACTAAAATTAAAATTAATATGTTTAATTAGAATCTTTCTAAAAAAATATTTTAGATTATTTAAAATCTAAAATGTTTTAGAATACAAATTTGTTTTATTATCTTGGTTAATAGATTTAGTTTGTTAATAAAATTTAAATCTAATATTATTTAAAACTTGATTATATAAAAGAATGTATTTAAAAGAAATTTTAATTTCTCAAAATTAATAAAATCATTGTACACTTTTATTTGAACTTTATNATATATATATATATATATATATATATATATATTATAAGATACATTGTTCATAAAAACACGCCACACAATTTTTTTGTATATATTTGAAAATGAAAACATATATTTGTTGGAAATGTTTAGCAGGTTGTCATTGATGGCAAGTACAACAATGAAGATGGCATGAATATAGGAAGAATGTACAACCTCGATAAGATCAGAGGAGATAGTGCAGAGGATGTTTGGTATATTTTACAGGCAGCGTAAGCTTGTCATTGATGGCAAGTACAATAGTAATGATGGCTTGAGTATAGCAGCGATGATCAACAGGAAAATAGAAGATAAGTCCAGGAAGATCGAATGATCGAAGGAAACACAACGTTGATCAGGCATGATATGCGAAATCGCGATGTAATTTGAGCATTCAGATTAAGGTTGAATCTGGACCGCTGATTCCAGTCCATGTAGGAACTTCGAGGATCGAGAGTTGGAGATGTTAAGTAATGTCATCCACAGGAATGTCGATATTGCGATATGAGAAATTGCGATTCAATCGCAGCCATTGAATCAAGCTCATATTTGGACCATTGATCTAACTCCATATCAGAGTTTTGGGGATTGCAACATGGAGTGGCAAGTAAACAATGCAACAAGAATGCCGATTTCATGATAAGTGAAATTGCGATTTAATCGCAGCCGTTGAATAGAGATCAGATCTGGACCATTGACATAACTCCATATCAGAGTTTCGCGAATCGCGACATGGAGAGGCAAAGAACCCAATGCAACAAGAATACCGAAATCACAAAATCATGATTCAATCATAGCCATTGAGTCAAGATCACATCTGGACCATCGAATCACAGGACATGTGGCAAGTGATTGAATTTTTGTTGACTTGGGGTCAACGGAGCATAGTGTTGAAATTCACGAAATGAGAAATCGTGAAAGAGCTTTTTGCATAGGCTCTTGGTTATGACCATAGTCATATAGGGGATGGAGCTAGTGCAAAAAAGTTCTGTATCGAAATTTCGTAGATCGGGATTTGTAAGTGACAAGAACATTGAACATCAAGAGTGTCGAAATCGCGATATGTGAAATCGCAGAATGATCTGAACCGTCAGATCAAGTGTTGATCAGAGGGTTATTGTTCTCTCTCACAGTTAACCTCTCAGTTACTAATATGTTAGGAAACGGATTCATGATTGTGAATTAGTTGGTGTTTTAGTTGTTGGGAAAGTTGTCTTTCTTTTGCCTAAGGAAATGCGAAGTGGAACCACCGTGGAGGTGTGTATAAAAGAAAATAAGACAGACTGTGTGTGGTTGGATGTTCTGGATATGAATGAAACTAAAGGAGATCAGAGGGCTACTGATGCACGACACAGTGAAACTGCCAAAAACCATTGATGGCATCTGCCAGTGAATTCAGAGAGACGTCTGTGTAATTGCCAGAGGAGATGAAGAGTCTCCAAGCTTTGTCCAATGAAGGAAGTCTATTTTTAGAAGGGATTGACAGATGGATGAGCGTTGAAGCCTGCAGCTGAATCAGAGAGGGTGAGCTCGATTGTAACAGAGAAGACGAATATTCTCAACTGAAAGAGAGAAAAAGGAATCTTGGCATAACACCTAGTGATCATAGACACATGGGGTGAACCACCAGAGTAGCTGAAGAGTCACGATGATGATCAGGAAGAGCACTCGAGAGGTGGAGGAGATTGGCGCGGTATGAGCATGCAGAGGAATGGCAAATATTGCATGCACAAGATGCACAAAAGCTATATATACACGGTACAAAGAAGAGAAGTTGTTGTTGCTATTGTTAGAGTTTGTTGTGGTTGTTGGTGGTGAAAGTGATTCATGTGTGAAGAAGGAGGAGAGTGCAGCAGCTGAATTGCACAGAAGAGGAACTGTGCAGTGAATGGACATGGCACACAGAGCATAAAAAGCATAAGAACATAAATCGCAAGTCATGTGTGCAGAAAGGCAATGAGGCAGATAGAGCAACGAAATGCAGCAGAACAATGATGAGTCTGGTAAGCCATTGTTGAACATCATATCACTGTAATAAGTTTCAGTAGCAAAGATTTATATTTCAAAGTGGAAGGGAGGTGCTAGGGAGGACTGTTTTCCTCATAGGTTCAAGTGGGTGCTTGAACATAGGGAGTTGTAGCTTCCATCTGATTGCAGCTAGAGAAACCAGGGCGACAGGGTGGTGCAAGGGAGAACTCTTGTTCTCTGTTATACAGGCTGGTGCCTATATGATTGGAAGTTGGTGCTTCCATCCAGTTGGTGCTGGAAACACTCAGGGAGTTGGTGCTTCCTTCTAGTTGGTGCTAGAGAAACCAGGGAGTTGGTGCTTCCTTCTAGTTGGTTCTAGAGAAACCAGGGAGTTGGTGCTTCCTTCTAGTGGGTGCTAGAGAAAACAGAGAGTTGGTGCTCTTAGCAAGTAGCAGCTTGCAAAACAGAGGTTGTAGCCTCATTATGAGTTGGTGTTCATATGTATGATAATGTAAAGAATGTAACTATTACTTATCATATAAAGAAAAAGAGGTTTTTACCCTTTATGGGTTTCCTCAGGAAATATCTGTCTCTGTGTATCACATGTGTGTGACTGATGTTGAATATCCTATTGCTTACTTTCCTTCATTATTGTGATTGTCCCTCAGTGTTTCTGCAAAGAGTTTAAAAGAAGCATAATTGTTTAAGCACAGTAACAATTGATTCACCCCCCCCCCCTCTTAGTTTTCCAACAATTGGTATCAGAGTCGGCCCCTTTTATCTAAGGGTAGATCCTAGAGCTTAAACATGACAAGCCATGAAGGGACTTCAGTCACTAGGCCTCCTCTATTTGATGGAACAAATTTTTCCTTCTGAAAGGTTAGAATGAGAACATACCTAATCGCCTTAGGAGCTGATGTATGGGATGTAGTAGAGACTGGATACATAAATCCTGTTGTGCTAGCTTCCAAAGATGATAAGTTAGAATTTAGCTTTAATGCTAAGGGAATGAATGCTATCTTGAATGGACTTGCAGAGCTGAGTTTGTGAAGGTGATGCATCTTCAAACTGCTAAAGAAATGTGGGACAAACTCATTAACAGCTATGAAGGTAGTGAGAAGGTGAAAGATGCCAAGCTTCAAACCTACAGAGTACAGTTTGAAAATCTAAAGATGAAAGAAGATGAAACTGTTGGAAAATACTTTCTGAGAGTAGAAGAAATGGTAAATGCAATGAATTCACTTGGTGAAAAAATTGAGGAACCCTCTTTAGTTCAGAAAAATTTGAGATCTCTGTCAGATAAGTTCAACCCAAAGGTATCAGCTATAGAAGAACTTAATGATATGAAGACTTTGTCTTTTGATCAACTTTTAGGAACATTGACTGCATGTGAAATGAGGATAGTTATAGATAAAACCACCTCTAGAGAAGCATCATTTAAAGAAGATAAGAATGAGGATTGTGAGCCTGATGAAATTGAAGAAAAATTCATGAGAAGATTAAAGAAAGGATCGGGCAAGTACCAAGGTAAGATCCCCTTAAAATGTTTCAACTATGGTAAGATAGGTCATTTTGCAAATAAATGTCCACACAAGAAACATGATCAAAACTCTGAAGATGAAGAGAGGCACAAATCAAGAAGATTTGATAAGAAGAAGAGTTTATGTGTAAACAATGATGACTCCTCAGAAGACACCAATAGTGATTCCTCATGTGAAGATAAAGTAAATGACTTCTCTCTTATGGCCAAAGAGGATTATGATAATGAAAGAACAGGCAGTGAAGAGAATGGTGAAGAAGTTGTGGTTGACATGGAAGGAGAACTGATCAGTGCATTGGAAGAGATTGTCAGAATAAGAATCAAGAACATAAATCAAAGACAATTGTTGATACAGTTCGAGAAAGACAGTCAAGAACCTGGTGAAGATCTTGTCCTACTAAAAGTAGAATTAGAAGAGACAAAGAAAATCGAAGAGATTCTCAAACAGCAGCTATCAGAAAAGAATACAAGATGTGAATCATTAGAACTAGAAGTAGTGAAAACAAGGAAAGAAATGGAGAAATTTCAAGCCTTGTATAATCAAAATTTGTCAAGTATCAAAGCCTCAGAAGGATTAGCCACCATTCTAAATCAGCAAAGGAATCCAAATATGAAAATTGGTTTGGGTTATGAAGAAGGATCAAGCAGTGGGAAGTCAGGAAATGAAGAACCCATCAAGTTTGTCAAAAGTACAGCCAATGACAATAACAAGCTTGCAGAAACAAAGGAAGACAATCAGCCACCCAGGACAAGTAAAGAAAAAGGTGCAAGGAATGAATCTGTAGAACAAAGAAATAATGCACTCCCTACTCAAAGACATCATCAACATGAAAGAAATTGATCTGCTCAAAGAAGACAACCATTTTCTAGGTACAAAGAATTCTTCTATGGATATTGTTTCTACTGTTCTAACTTTGGTCACAAAGATGTAAATTGTTCCTTAAGACTTAGACATGAGAAATTAAGATTTCCAAGGAATAAATATCTGCCACAACAAAGAATGATACAACAAAGTAACAAACCATCACATATTGCAAATTTCCAAATTAAGTCTAGAGACATGCAACAGAGGAGGTCAAGGATTAATAAACAATCAATGAGTAGACAACGTTGCAACTACAACTTTGACTTATTGAACAATGAGATTGAATGTTATAACTGTCAAAACTTTGGCCACAAAGCTACAAACTGCCAGCTCAAGAATTACAAAGAAGATCCAAGGATAAAGTTTTTAGATAGAAAGACCAGCACATGGAAGAGGAAAGATAGTGAAAAATGTGGTCAAGCACTTTCAAATAAAAAACAAAAGGCCTATGGAAATATAGACAGTGGATGTTCCAAGCACATGATTGGAGACAAGGATAAGCTATTGTCCATAAGTAAAAGAAAAACAGGAAAAGTGACCCTTGAAAATGATGAACTAGGAAAAATCAAGGATAGAGGGATGATGAGTTTTAGAAATGACAAAGGAGATGCCCAATACGTTCTGCTAGTGGATGGTCTGAAACATAATTTGCTCAGTACAAGTCAAAAATGTGACAGAGGCAGTGAAGAGGTGCTCACATCCAAAGAATGTAAGGTAAATATAAACTTAGGACAAGTGGTGAATGAAAGTATAAAGAAAATTAATGATGTTGAAATTGAGTCCTCCCTTGCAAGTAAAGAAGAAGATTCAGATACAATAAAATCATGTTCAGTTAGCATTAACCCCAAGGATGAAGTAGGAGAAGAACCATGTCATAAACAGGAAGTAGAAGTCTTGAAGGTTGCGAAGGCAGACACCCAAATCAAGTTCTTGAGCAGATCCATGACTCTGGACAAGGTCTTGGATAGCCAGAGATAACCAAATGACAAATCCGATATTGGACTCAACAAGGTAGAAATCAGTGCTCCTAAGAAACCTAATATAGGTCCTTCATTTATGAGAAAGAAAAGCAGGCCTGAGAGTGGGTGTAGCAGTTTTCTCTTGTGATTGAATATGGACATAAAAGCCCTGGATTGAATGCATCATGGAAGAAAAATGAAAATTGCAGTAATAGAGATCGATGAGATTCAATGGGGAGATTCAAGGACTATTTAAAAGGTACAAGTTACAATTGCACAGTGTTCAAATAGGACAACAACATTATGATGTACAATATGATACACATGACATCCTGTAGAGACAACAAGAGGAAAGACCTTGTCAAGGAAAGTTAACCTTTTAGGAACAAAGCGGGAAAATAGTCAGAAGCAGAGAGATAACAGTGACAGGGGGAGTCATCCACTCATGAGAAGATTGATAAAGGAGTCTGAGTAAGAGAGCTGAGCAATTTTGAATTTTCCATAGAGGATACAGCGGAGGCTCAAGATGAATAGGTCCAAGAATCAGAAAGAGAAGACTCTGGTTTAGATACAAATACTCTGCAGGCCTCAAATGAGAGAGTCCATCCCGTCAGGGGGAGTTTGAATTGATTTAATATCTGATACCTCCTAAAATACTGCAACACCTCAGGGGGAGCATGTTCTCTTTGACATTGATATCAAAGGGGGAGAAAAGAATCTGGGTGCTTTTGTTACCATCAATGCCAAAGGGGGAGATTGTTGGAAATGTTTAACAGGTTGTCATTGATATCAAGTACAACAATGGAGATGGCATGAATACATGAAGAATGTACAACCTCGATAAGATCAGAAGAGATAGTGCAGAGGATGTTTGGTATGTTTTACAGGCAGTGTAATCTTGTCATTGATGGAAAGTACAACAGTAATGATGGCTTGAGTACAAGAGCGATGATCAATAGGAAAATAGAAGATAAGTCCAGGAAGATCGAATGATCGAAGGAAACGCAACGTTGATCAGGCATAATGAAGTCCCGTAAAGTTTTTGAAGCATTTCTGATCATTGGATCCCATCCAAAATTCTTGATAGAATGAGGGCCATCAGATCTGAATATAGACAAGAAGAGCGCGCTGAAGAGGAGGATAGATCTCAGGCGCTAGATCTAAGTGCAGGGTCCAACCACCGTTGGATCGAGGAGAACCTGCACGATCTTTAAAGTGCAAGGAGTAGAGGGCTCACAAAATCCCGAAAGCAGGAGGACTGTCCATCTCAGGGGGTTATGTGGACCATTGATCTAACTCCCTGTCGAAGTTTCAGGGATCGAGAGTTGGAGATGACAACTAATATCATCCACAGAAATATCGATTTCACAATATGCGAAATCGCGATGTAATTTGAGCCGTCAGATTAAGGTTGAATCTAGACTGCTGATTCCAGTCCATGTAGGAACTTCAGGGATCGAGAATTGGAGATGTTAGGTAATATCATCCACAGGAATGTTGATCTCGTGATATGAGAAATTGCGATTCAATCGCAGTCGTTGAATCAAGCTCATATCTGGACCGTTGATCTAACTCCATATCGGAGTTTCGGGGATCGCAACATGGAGAGGCAAGTAAACAATGCAACAAGAATGTCGATTTCACGATAAGCGAAATTATGATTTAATCGCAGCCATTGAATAGAGATCAGATCTGGATTGTTGACATAACTCCATATCGGAGTTTCGCGAATCGCGACATGGAGAGGCAAAGAACCCAATGCAACAAGAATGCCGAAATCGCGAAATCGCGATTCAATCATAGCCATTGAGTCAAGATCACATCTGGACCATCAAATCACAGGACATGTGGCAAGTGATCAAATTTTCGCTGAGTTGGGGTCAACGGAGCATAGTGTTGAAATTCACGAAATGAGAAATCGCGAAAGCGCTTTTTGCATAGGCGCTTGGTTATGACCATAGTCATATAGGGGAAGGAGCTAGTGCAGAAAAGTTATGTATTGAAATTTCATAGATCGAGATTTGTAAGTGAAAAGAACATTGAACATCAGGAGTGTCAAAATCACGATATGCGAAATCGCGGAATGATCTGAACTGTTAGATCAATTGTTGATCGGAGGCTTACTATTCTCTCTCATAGTTAACCTCTCGGTTACAAGTCTGTTAGTGAAACGGATTCATGATTGCGAATCAGTTGGTGTTTCAGTTGCTAGGATAGTTGTCTTTCTTTTGCCTAAGGAAATGCGAAGTGGAACTGTCGTGGAGGTGTGTATAAAAGAAAATAAGACAGACTGTGTGTGGTTGGTTGTTCTGGATACGAATGAAACTGAAGGATATCGGAGGGCTACTGATGCAGGACACCGTGAAACTGCCAGAAGCCATTGATGGCATCTGCTAGAGAATTTGAAGAGACCTCTGTGTAATCGCCAGAGGAGATGAAGAGTCTCCAAGCTTCGTCCAATGAAGGAAGATTATTCTTAGAAGGGATTGACAGATGGATGAGCGTTGAAGCCTGTAGCTGAATCAGAGAGGGTGAGCTCGACTGTAACAGAGAAGATGAAGAGTCTTAACTGAAAGAGAGAAAAGGGAATCTCAGCATAACACCTAGTGATCATAGACACATGGGGTGAACCACCAGAGTAGATGAAGAGTCACGATGATGATCAGGTAGAGCACTCGAGAGGTGGAGGATATTGGCGCGGTATGAGCATGTAGAGGAATGGAGAATATTGCATGCACAAGATGTACAGAAGCTATATATACACAATACAAAGAAGAGAAATTGTTGTTGTTGATGTTGGAGTTTGTTGTGGTTGTTGGTGGTGAAAGTGATTCATGTGTGAAGAAGGAGGAGAGTGCAACAGCTGAATTGCACAGAAGAGGAACTGTGCAGTGAATGGACATGGCGCACAGAGCATAAAAAGCAGAAGAACAGACAGCATAAGTCATGTGTGTAGAAAGGCAACGAGGAAGATAGAGCAACGAAATGCAGCAGAATAGTGATGAGTCTGGTAAACCATTGTTGAACATCATATCACTGTAATAAGTTTCAATAGCAAAGATTTATATTTCAGGGTGGAAGGGAGGTGTTAGGGAAGACTGTTGTCCTCATAGGTTCAAGTGGGTGCTTGAACACAGGGAGTTGTAGCTTCCATCTGATTGCAGCCAGAGAAACCAGGGTGGTAGGGTGGTGCAAGGGAGAACTCTTGTTTTCTGTTATACAGGTTGGTTCTTGTATGATTGGAAGTTGGTTTTTCCATCCAGTTGGTGCTGCAAACACTCAAGGAGTTGGTGCTAGAGAAACCGGGGAGTTGGTGCTTCCTTCTAGTTGGTGCTAGAGAAACCAGGGAGTTGGTGTTTCATTCTAGTTGGTGCTAGAGAAACCAAGGAGTTGGTGCTTCCTTCTAGTGGCTGCTAGAGAAAACAGAGAGTTGGTGCTCTCACCAAGTAGCAGCTTGCAAAACAGAGGTTGTAGCTGCCTCATTATGAGTTGGTGCTCATATGTATGATAATGTAAAGAATGTAACTATTACTTATCATATAAAGAAAAAGAGGTTTTACCCTTTATGGGTTTCCTCAAGAAATATCTATCTCTATGTATCACATGTGTGTGATTGATGCTAAATATTCTATTGCTTACTTCCCTGCACTATTGTGATTGTCCCTCAGTGTTTCTGCAAAGAGTTTAAAAGAAGAATAATTGTTTAAACACAGTAACAACTGATTCACCCCCCTCTCAATTGTCCAACAATATTTCCATAATGAAGTTTAAAAAATTAGAAAACCAAACTCTGCATATACATTAACCCTTTCTCA
>ML777135.1:365917-376534 GCA_009831015.1 Picea engelmannii | reverse complement strand
TTATACAGTCACCGAGAAGGAATTCCTAGCATTTATCTATGCAATTAATAAATTTAGACATTACATTATTGGCTATTCTACTTTTGTCCATACTGATCACTCAGCTATCAAGTACTTAATGAATAAACCTATCACAAATGCTAGAGTCACCAGATGGATACTATTATTGCAAGAATTTGATATTACAATTGTAGATAGACTAGGAAAAGAGAATGTAGTTGCTAATTTCCTTTCTCGATTGACACATGATGATGATACCCCAGTAGATGATTCCTTTCCTGATGAATATCTATTTGCAGTTTCTGCTCACTCGCCTTGGTATGCAGATATTGCTAACTACTTGGTTGCAGGGAAGTTTCCATCACATCTATCCTACCAAGAGAAAAAAAGTATTATTCATCAAAGTGCTTGGTATAGTTGGATAAGTGGGTACATTTTCCATACAGGAGATGATCAAGAAATCCGAAGGTGTGTTCGAGAAGATGAGGTGTATGATCTATTGAAATATTGTCATGATGGCCCTTGTGGAGGGCATTTTGCTAATAAAAGAACATCATATAAAATTCTCAGGATGGGGTACTATTGGCCCTAACTCTTCAAAGATGCAAAGAAATATGTCAAGGCTTGTGATAGCTACCAAAGAGTAGGCCAACCTAATCATAGAGATGAAATTCCATTAAACCCCCAGGTAGTACTTGAACCATTTGAAAGATGAGCCTTAGACTTCATAGGACCCATCAACCCTCCATCCAATCAAAAAGTTTATATATTGGTCTGCACAGACTACATGACTAAATGGGTGGAAGCCAAGGCACTCCACAGAGTGACTGAAGAAGCAGTTATAGATTTCTTATTTAAAGACATCTTCACCAGATTTGGAATGCCAAGAGAATTAGTTATAGATGGAGGACCTCCTTTCAACTCTCATGGGTTCAAAACCACCCTTCAGAAATATCATATTCAGTAGAGAATGACTACATCATACCACCCCCAAGCCAATGGAAAGGTGGAAAGCACAAACAAAGTAATAGAAGCCATTCTCACAAAAATAGTGAAAGAAAGTAGAAAGGATTGGTCCCATAGGCTCCTTGAATCACTATGAGCCTACAGAACTACCTAAAAAAATACTACAAGATTCTCTCCCTATGAATTAGTCTATGGAAAGAGTGTTGTTTTTCCTGTGGAATTTGAGATAAAAACCTTAAGGACTGCTTTAGCTGTCAACCTTGATCTAACCGATGCACAAACGGCTAGGTTGTAGCAGCTTAATGAACTAGAGGAGAAAAGACTAGATGCCATTTAGCAAACAACCATAATTCAATAACAAAGATCAAAATGGCATGACAAAAATATAAAAAACAAGCAGTTCCAAAAAGGTAATTGGGCCCTACTGTATAATTCCTGGTTCAAATAATTTCAAGGAAAATTGTGTACAAGATGGCTTGGACCTTACGAAGTAGACACAGTTTTCCCCAATGGAACAGTAAGGCTCCTCACAATCGATGACTCCAGAACTTCGTTACTTGTAAATGGTCATCGGCTCCGTCTATACCAGCGACCTACTTCTAAAGAAGATTTTAAGGCCACATGCATGGCAGATGCCCATTTTCTCTTTGTCGAGGGGGTTTCTACCCCTAATAACAATTAATTCTTTTAAGTTAATTTTCCTTAGTATTAGATTAGATTAGATTTTGTTTACTAATAATCCCTGTCAAGAAATACCATGCTACAATCGATTTTTGCAGATTCCCAATCGAAGCACAGCCACTAGGAGAGGACGATCCTACTTCAAAGAGACAAGCTTTCACGATGTTGAAACACCATTGTTCAACACTGTTGACCTTCACGATGTTGAAACACCACCGTTCATCACTTTTGACTTTCTTCTGATGCTGGAACACCACCGTTCAACACTCTTGACTTCCGTCTGATGTTGAACCACCACCGTTCAGGACTTTTGACTTTTCTCTGTTGTCGAAACACCACTATCGGCAATCTGCCCCCTTTCCTTCATTACTGAAACACCAAACTCACACCTTTTCCCCCATCACGGCTCGACAGCCTTTTTGCCACTTTTTCCCATTCCCTCACCATCCTTCATCGACGAAACAACTCCATCCAACAATTGTTTCGCCTTTCCCCCTTTGTTGCTGAAACACTAATACCAGCAACTTTTCACTATTTTTTTCCGATGCTGAAACACCATTGTTCAACACTGTTGACTTTTTCCCCGATGCTGAAACACCACTGTTCAACAATTTTTATTCTTCCCACTCGCAAAACACTACAGTCCACCATTTCCTCACCATTCTCCATCGACGAAACAACACCGTCCAACAATTGTTTCGCCTTTTCTTTTCCATTTCTGAAACACCATTGTCAGCAACCCTTCATCATTTTCCCCGATGCTAAAACACCATTGTTCAGCACTTTCGACTTTTTCCCGATGCTGAAACACCATTGTTCAGCACTTTCGACTTTTTCCCGATGCTGAAACACCACTGTTCAACACTTTTGACTTTCTTTCGATGCTGAAACACCACCGTTCAACACTTTTGACTTTCTTCCGATACTGAAACACCATTGCTCAGCAGTTCTTCATCTACAACAATTGTTTCGTTCTTCTCTGTTGTTGAAACACCGATCTTTCACCATCGTTTGTCAACAATATTTTACGCCCTCAGATTATAGCTCGTCCTTCTAGTCAGCAAACCCTTGACATAATTTATCTATTATATCAAAGGTCTCCGCCACGACAGGACTACCATGGACAGGCATGATATCTTGTTTCCAGAACAAATCAAACGGTAAGGCGAGGTATGTAAATTTTATGTAATTCAGTTACGCTATAGTTAATGAGAAATATTCTAAGTCATTATGACCATTCAAGTGCAATCATTACTAGCCGCACTTGACTGGAGGGGAAGTACACATCAAATCCGCGATACCATCATTTCACCCGATTTCACCGCCGCCATCCCCATTTCACCACCCTTTCGCGCATTTAACCACTATTCCTGCATAAGTCGCTCGGAAAACTCACTCTGTGCAGAAGCTGATACAAAAACTTTCGATGTTGTATCTTACTGAGCTAGTAGCCATGGGAGGATCTGTCATACGGAATGAGCCCGCCACCACAGCGCTGCTTGAACACTATCCAGCAGCGTATCAAATCTTCCAGCAGGCAGGGTGGCTCAATTACTTCCACAGACTTCAGGGATATAATGAACAACAATTCCTACAGTTCACCCAAAATCTTCAGGATGACCATTCTGTCGTCGAAGGGGTCCGAATATCTGTAACAAAAGAAGACATAACAGAGGTCTTAGGCCTCCCTATCGACGACACTCGCATGTTCAGCCAAAAACATATCATCAAGAATGTTCCACAGAACTTCTTCCTGCCCGAGCAACGAATTGAATTGAAAGGCAGGGGTGTTCAACTCAGCTCATTGCCACCCCCATGGCCGGAAGTCGCCAGATTCATCAAGCATTACCTGACCTGCAAAATTCGATATCAGGTAGTCTATCAGCACAAATTTCTTCTACTTTCTCATTTAAGGCATAACAGACGGGTCAATATTCCCTATTATTTGCTGGGTTGTTTGAAAAATATGACACATTACTGTAGAAAGCCTAAAGATCCAACCCTTTCACTCACCCAACACCGTCTTGTTCAATTTCTCATCCACAGTGGTTTTGATCAACAAAATCATCTACTAAATAACCCACCCATAAACCCCCAACCAGCTGCCGAAATTTCTCAGGAGCAGCAACTGCAAAACCCCCCAGACTCCCCCGAAGTACCCAATAGCCCGCCCACAGAACCAACTAGTCCAGTCAATTCCCCTACCCTACAAAATCTGCCGCATATCTTACCAGATTCATCCACTCCCGCCCTTCATATTCTTAGTGATGACTCTGAACCAGATAATCCCTCTTACCCCATCATTGAAGAAAGACCTTCACGAAAACGAAAACAAAACCCCCCTCTTCCCACGTTTCTTACGGAAAAAAAGAACAAGACGCTCAACAAGGCCACCCTTTATTACCACTACCCTAGATCCCCCACCGATTCGACTGATACCCCGTACACCTCCAACCTCCCCAATCCCAGGATCTTTTCCTATTCCAACCATGGGCACTGAAACACAAGAACCAGATGCCCAGGATGATGCGACATCATTTGTTTCAAATAAAGTAGCTAAAACACAAGAACCAGCTACCCACTTAGTGGCTGAAACACAAGAACCAGCCATAGTTGAAACATAAGAAACAGCTACGACTGAAACACAAGAACCAGTCGATGATATTGAAATGGAGTTACAGGAACCAGATGCCCAAACATCATTTGTTTCAAATAAAGTAGCTGAAACACAAGAACCAGCTACCCATCCAATGGCTGAAACACAAGAACCAGCCACTAACTTTGAAATTGAATTACAGGAATCAGAGGCCCAGAATGCTGCAACACTACCCTCCTCAAGCCAAGTAGCTGAAAAACCAGCTACCCATTCAGTGGCTGAAACACAAGAACCAGCCACTGATACTGAAATTGATATACAGGAATTAGAGGCTCAGGGTGCTACAACTTTACTTTTCCTACACCAAGAAGCTGAAACACAAGGAGCAGTTCCCATACCTGCAGCTACTCCCCAACAACCAGAAGCAACAATGGCATCTGTCTTGCAGGAAAATGAGTTTTTAAAGTCAGAAATGGAGGCATATAAGAAGCAACTAGCCACGACAAAGGACGCATATGAAAAGGAACTAAATTTGTACACCTTAGGCCGTATGGCAACCTTGTCAAAAAAAACTACAGAGAGCTTCTGTAAATAATATATGTGTTGCCAATGTGGAGATATTTACTATCAAGCAGGCTACAAGGTAATTCAAGTCCCAGTGCCAGGAGCAGCCCCTATTCCTTCACCCTTTGTAGCCAAGGAAGAACCTGCTGCAACACAAGAACCAGCAAGCCCTCCCAAGCTTAAGACTGAACCTGCTGCAACACAAGAACCAGCAGGCCCTCCCAAGCTTAAGACTGAACCTGCTGCAACACAAGAACCATCAGGCCCTCCCAAGCTTAAGACTGAGCCCTGCATTGCAACAAACGAAGCCCCTACCTTTGTCAACAAGGCTGTACAGACAGTGCCTATGGAGGAATTCATACTTCCCAACCAGATCAATCTCCCCACTTCTAGGGAACAATCCACTCAAACCTTACCTCATCCCACTACTTCCAACGCTAAAACACAGACTCAGCTATGGGATGAGCAGACAGAAATACAAAAATGGAAGAAAGAGTATGTTGAAACTCAAGCCAAAAACCTGCAAGTGCACAAACAAATCTGGATCAACCATACTTACTCAAATTGGGAAGCATTAGAACAGACACGCCAGGAAGCTCGTGAGCTTAAGAAGAAGAACAAAGAATTGAAAGGCAKAWTGGTCCTRGTATTTGATTTGGTGCAGAAGCTACTGGCCACAAGAAAGCCATCTTGCAACTACTCCTTATTCCTTATGGAGAGACTCACATGGTTTCAGATCAAATCCATTATAGAAGGTAAACCCCATGGAGTACTACAACCAGCAGATTTTGTCAAAACTTTTGTAGCAACCTCTACCAGGGATCAGCACCTCCTCTGTGAGGCATACTTTCATAATGAGGCTATTCTAGAAAATAGGTTGCTAAACATAAATCCCCTTGTTGGGGACATCCAACTTCAAGCATTTACTTCCTTTCTCTATAATCAGATTTTGTGGCAAGATGACTTTTTGGCTGCTAAGCACAATGAAGATAATCGCCTCCTCTGGATTAGACTAGAACCACAGAAGGCAGCCATCTTCATCACATAATATTATGAGTTCTTAAAACAACCAGGGGTGACTGAACATGTTCAGTAGCTACAATCAGAAGTGCTCCAGGATTGTGAGCACATCATTAGATCCATAGAGATTCCTGCCCTCCAGGCCAATAACCTGTTTTGGCAGCAATCCACAGAGAAGAGACAACAACACAATCCTTTTGGTCCTGCCATCCTAGAAGTAGCAATTTCCAGGATACCCAACTACATACAGTGTGTTAGACATTGTGCTGAAAACTGGATAGGGTACCAGTTTTATTATCCCATCCTCTGGTTGTCAATAGAAAGGTATCAAGTCAGTTATAAGTTGCCTAAGAAGGAAGAAATTACAGCATGGCAAAGATTACAACAGGTCCAAGGGTTCAGAACGCCAACGGACAGTACCTCCCACAGTTACTGCTTGAGTAAATTACATGATCAGAGTCGGTATTCAGACTCTGATTCAGAGTGAGGTGCCTGATGACACGCAACACCTTGAGTTGGGGGGGATGTTAGGACCACATAATGTACCTTTTTGCCTATAATTTTTGCCACTGTTATACTCTTGATCACCCATATTTAGACTCATAATATTACTTTATCTAATCATCTCAAAGGTATACAACGTCCCTTCTCATTACTATACGTTTAATCTGTTTTGCATAATATTTTACATCACTCTTGTACTTGACCATTGATTAGAAATGTATAAGTGTTCAAAATTGTAGATTAGCATTTGAGGCCTATTGCTGAAACACAGAACTGTCCAAAGTCGTTGTTGCTAGAACACATAACTGATGCTGAAACACAGAGTTGCTATACAGTCCGAGGTCGCAGATGCTGAAACACAGAGTTGTTATACAGTCTGAGGTCGCAGATGCTGAAACACAGAGTTGTTACACAGTCCAGAGTCGTAGATGCTGAAACACAGAGATGTTACGCAGTCCAGAGTTGCAGATGCTGAAACACAGAGGAAACCGTCAGGACCAACGATGTTGAAACACAAAGGAAGCCATTACAGTCAGCGGTCAACAAAACTCTAACCGTCGCTCCTACACAAGAAGACCGACACAGTCAAGAGCGCAATTCACGTGTCTGAAACAACCCACGAATTGAGATGCTGAAACAACATCAGCAGCAACGAGAAGAAGCTGTTACACCAACCGTAACAACAATACCTCATTCAGCTCCTGTAGTAGCATTCTGTTGCGCGAGACTAGGACATCCTATGCTGGTTTAGAAAGTAGATACGACTAAAGATAGGACTCAGATACACATTGTAATTTATTGTATTGAAGGGGTTCCCTCTTTAAATAAGAGGAAATCATCATTCAAGGGACCCAAGTTTTAGGTATTGAGAAAGATTCAGAGAGAGGGACATATTCCATTTCTAGATTGTAATATGATATTTTGACAGATGAATAAAAGACTGCTTTGAGTATCATTCTCTAGATTTCTTGTTTCAGGGGAATCTTGTGAGAAGGGAGGGCCCACCTTCTTCACAAGATTCACCCATTAGTTTTAGAAGTGTGTTAGTACAATCTCTGTTTATGCTTTGATTAACTTTTGTTTGTTGAAACACTACTTTTAATGAATTCCGCTTTGCTGAAACACTACTGAACTCTGTCTTAGTTTATTGAATGAAATTCATAATTCTTTTTATTATCGATCTTGTGTGATGATTTTATGAGGCTAGCCAGAGATTGGGTTAAGGGTTCCTGCTCAGAAAGGAAGGAATCAAAATATCCTATTCTCTGTAGATTTCAATTACTTCTGCAAGTGTGCTAGTCAGAGATTGGGTTAAGGGTTCCTGCTCAGAAAGGAAGGAATCAGAATATCCTGTTCTCTGTAGATTTCAATTACTTCTGCAAGTGTGCTAGCCAGAGACTGGGTTAAGGGTTCCTGCTCAAAGAGGAAGGGATCAGAACATCCTGTTCTCTGTAGATTTCAATTACTTCTGCAAGTGTGCTAGTCAGAGACTGGGTTAAGGGTTCCTTCTCAGAGAGGAAGGGATCAGAACATCTTGTTCTCGGTAGATTTCAATTACTCCTGCAAGTGTGCTAGGTAGAGACTGGGTTAAGGGTTCTTGCTCAGAGAGGAAGGGATCAAAACATCCTGTTCTCTGTAGATTTCAATTACTTCAGCAAGTGTGCTAGCCAGAAACTGGGTTAAAGGTTCCTGCTCAGAAAGGAAGGAATCAGGAGATCCAGTTCTCTATAGATCTCTGTTATTTTCACAAGTATGCTAATCAGGGATAGGGTTTAAGGTTCTTGCTTAGAAAGGAAGGAATTAGATGGCCTTGTTCTCTTCTAGATAGAGTTAACTTTCTCTGCATTACTGTTTTCATGAAAGAGTGTTAATCAGAAATAAAGTACTGAAGTCTCTGTTTGAGAGTAAGGGTCCTGTTATCTGGTTGCAGAATAGTTGTTCCTTCCTATTGCAAGTGTTATTTTAATGTAATCCAGGATTCTTAGATTAATCTTTAAGATCTGCAATAGATAGGTTGTTTTCCTTTGATTTAAATCAGAACTTCAGTTCATTCAAAACAAGTGTGATTAGTATAAGTTTCTTTACTACAACTCTAAGTTGCTTTTGGAATTGAGCATATATAGTGCATGGTTATATTTGAAATAAACAGACTTCCCTGGGTTGACAATTTATGTATCACTTGATTGTTTGAATCAATTAAGAAATTATAGTGACCAACACTGAACTGCGTTGTACTCTATCGGTATGGCGTAGAAGTGAGAAAACTTGGTCAATATGTCGACCACTACATAGATACAGTCCTTACCCTAGACCTTGGGTAGACCAGTGATGAAGTCGATAGATATACTCTCCCATTTCTACTCTGGAATGGGGAGTGGATGAAGTAGCCCTGCTGGAAGATCATGCTCTCACTTTTTCTGCTAGCTAGTCACACACTCACTCACGTGTCTCATAATGTCTTGTTTGAGGCCCTTCCATGAGAACCTCTCTTTGATCTATCTGTAGGTTTTGAAAAACCCTTGATGGCCTGCTAGAGGTGAATCATGAACTACGGTGAGGATCTTCTTCTTAAGCCCTGAATCTGGCACCAAGTAGACTCTATCCTTGTAAAATATGACATCGTAAATGACCCTATACCGGTCATGCTATATCTTCCCATCCATCACCTCACAAGCGAACTTGTTCTTGGAATATTCCACTAACAAGTGGGATTTCCAATTTGCTGAAATATCCGTCAAAGAATATGTTGTAGGTCTCCTCGATAGTGCATCAGCCACAATGTTATTCTTCCCCTTGACATACTTTATGTCAAAGTCGAATTCATGTACCTTCATCACCCATTTCTGTTGGCGCTCACTGAGGTCCTTCTGCTCAAGGAAATGCTTCAAACTGTTGTGAACGGTCTTAACCACGAATTTTCTGCCCACCAATATTGTATGAACTTGTTCAAGGCATGAATGATTGCCAACATTTCCTTGTCATAAATGGAGTACAACCTCTCATGTTGACTAAGCTTTCGGCTCTCAAATACAATGGGGTGTCCTCCCTGCATCAAAACCGCACCGATACCTTCGCCAGATGTGTCACACTCTAATACAAATGGCAAAGTGAAGTCTAGTAGCGCCAACACTAGATAAGAGCCCATGACTTCCTTCATGTGATCAAAGGCTTCCTGTGATTTCTCGGTCCATATGAAGGCCCCATGCTTGGTAAGATTTATTAGTGGTGCTCCAAGATGAGAAAAACCCCAGACAGACCGCCTGTAATAGTTCCACAGCTCGAAGAAGCTCCTTAATTCTGTCACATTATTGGGCGTCGGCCAATCCAGAATGGCCCTGATCTTCTCTTGGTGCACTTGTACCCCCTGTGCACTGATGATGTGGCCTAAGTAAAGAAACTCTGTCATACCGAACTCACACTTGGAATCTTTGGCATATAATGACTATGCCTCCATGATGCTCAATACCTCATCCAGGTGCCTCATATGCTCTTGCCATGACTGGCTATAGATCAAGATGTTGTCGAAGAAAACCAAGACTAATTTCCTTAACTGATCCCTGAATATATGGTTCATGCAATACTGGAATGTAGCAGGTGCATTGGTTAGCCCAAATGGCATAACCAGGAACTCGAAGTGTCCAAAATGACATCGAAATGTCGTCTTCTCTATGTCCTACTCTCGGTTGATGATATGATGATATCCAGAGTGTAGATCAATTTTTGATAAGAAAACTGCCCCATGTAGTTCATCCATCAACTCGTCAATGCGTGGGATAGGGTACTGGATCTTGATGATTTTCTTGTTCAAGGCTCGATAATCAATGCACATCCTCATGGTGCCAACCTTCTTTAGAACTAAGACAACTGAAGAAGAAAATGGGCTACTACTCGATCTGATGTGCCCCATTGCCAACAATTCCTTAATTGCCTTCTCTATCTCATCCTTGAACCTCCTAGGATGATGATAGGGGGGGGTGATCATAAGTTTGGCCCCCTCCTCCAACTCAATGGTGTGCTCAAAACCCCTGTCAGGTGGTCTTCCGGGTGGAATTGCCTCAAAGACCTATTGATGTCGTCCCAATAAATTCTTGATCTCTGTGTGGTATTGTTGTCGACCTTTTGAATCCTTCTCAGTAGTGATCAAGCATTCTACAGCATATGCTACCTCCCCATGTCTAAATATATTCTCCATACTCTTGGCTAAAATTGTCCTGGGTGCTCCTATTGACATACCTCTTAGAACAACCTGTTGGAATTACTAATACAAGTGAGAGGGGGGGGGGGGG
>ML777135.1:351073-365620 GCA_009831015.1 Picea engelmannii | reverse complement strand
CAACTGGATGGAAGCACCAACTTCCAGTTACACAGGCTCCAACCTGTATAACAGAGAACACTTGTTCTCCCTTGCACCACCCTGCCACCCTAGTTTCTCTGGCTGCAACCAGATGGAAGCTACAACTTCCTGTGTTCAAGATCCCACTTGAACCTCTGAGGACAAAATCCCTCCCAAGCACCTCCCAACCTCCCTAATGTATTAATGAATGAATAAACAGATAACTACACAGATAAAATAATTCTTACCACTCTTTCTCTGTTCTATAAGTCTCATCTTCTAGAAACTATTCTGCAATTCTTCTCGTCCTCTGTTTGTTCATCAAGTTTTCTCTGCATCAACTTTTTCTGTCATTCTGCTCTGCTTCAACTTGCTCTATTATTCTGCTCTGCCTTTGATTTCACTCTGCAAATATGCTCAATTTCGTACTGTGCATCCTCTCCTATTCCCTTTCTTATAGTTTCATTCTTTTTTCATCCAGAACAACCAACCATTCACATTCTGTCTCATTTTCTTTTATACACACCTCCCCGACGGTTTCACTTCGCATTTCCTTAGGTAAAACAAGGACAACTTTCCTAGCAACTGAAACTCTAACTGATTCTCAATCATGAGTCCGTTTCTTTTAATAGATTCGTAACTGAGGAGTTAACTATGAGAGGGAATAGTAACCCTCCGATCACATTCACGTTTATCCGCACCATTGGATGAACTTTATTAATATTGCCTTTAAATCGGATTTTGGCATTTTGGCATTCCTTATGTTCAATGTTCTTGTCACTGACAAATCCCGATCCACAAAATTCCATAAAGCAGTCAGATCAAGGATCCAGATCATATTTAGATCTGACGGTTCAGATTAAGTCAGGATTTCACTCATCGCGATTTCGACACTCTGGACGTTCGGTGTTTTGTCACTTCAAATTCCCGATCCTTGAAACTCCGTAAAGAAGTCAGATCAACGGTCCAGATCACATCTCTATTCAATGGTTGTGATTAAATCATGATTTCACATATCCCAAAATCGGGATTCTTGATGTTTAAAAACTTTGAGATCTCCAACTCTCGATCCCCCAAACTCCGACAAGGAGTACATCTGCTGATGTCACATGTGTTAAATAACTGCCACGTGTCACCCTAATTTATGACTTACATGTGCTTGACATGTTGAATCAGCCTGACACTTGTCATTACCTGGTTGTGCCACGTGTTCCTAGATGACGTGGTTTGCTTACGTGAATCGGATTGATGGTTCAGACTTGATATGATGACTTATATTACATCGGGATTTTGCATATCGAGAAATCATGATTCCTGTTACATTGTTTCTTTGACATTTCCATCATGTGATCCTAGAAACTCCGATAGGGAGTCGAATCACCGGTTCAGATGTGATCTTGATTTGACGGCTCAGATTATGTCGAGATTTTGCATATCGAGAAATCGAGATTCCCGTTGCATTGTTTCTTTGACATTTCCATCACGCGATCCTCAAAACTTTGATAGGGAGTCAGATCAACGGTTCAGATTCAATCTTGATCTCATGGCTCACATGAAGTCGCGATTTTGCCTATTGCGGTTACGCTCACTTCTCCTTGGACTTTACAGAATGTCCAGGTTCTTCTTGATCCAATGATGGTCGGGTCTTGCACTTGGATCTAATGTCTAAGATTTGTCCTCCTTTTCAGTGCACTCTTCTTGTCTTCATGCAGATCTGATGGCCATCAGGAATTCAGAAAGAGATCTAACGAACACAGTTGATTCTCTTCCCCGATTATCACTTCTCCACTGATCATCGCTGTTGTACACAGGCCATCACCACTACTGTACTTGCCATCAATGACAAGTATACGCTGACTGTAAATATGCTAACAATCCTCTGTACATTCTTCCTGTACTCATGCCATTCGCTATCTGTTACATATTTTCCAACAATCTCCACCTTTGGCATTGATGGAAATACAAGCACCCACATGCATTCGGACTCGACTCCGGACTGGACTCTCCTCCCGGACTCTCCTCTCCCCCTTTGACATCAATGTCAAAGAAGAGACATTTTTCCTCTGATCTGATGCAAAACATACTCCCCCTGTCTACTATAAGAATCTTGGAAATACACTAGATATTCAATAAGTACTCCCCTTGACCAGGTGAACAGATTAGACACAAGAGATTATAACCCCCAACTTTTGATGAAGATATCCAAAAGGGGTCACTGCTAATGGTTTAGTAAAGATATCAACAATCTGTTCTGTAGAAGGTATATAATTAAGTTGAACAATTCTATGTGTAACTTGTTCTCTGAGAAAATGATACTTGATTGGAATATGCTTAGTCTTGGAATGAAGAACAGGATTCTTGGAGACAATAATGGAAATGGTGTTATCACAATGAATTGGAATGGGATCAGTGTAATTTATCTTCAAATCTGCAAGAGTTTGTATCATCAGTAAGATTTGTGTGAAACATGTAGCAGCAACAATGTATTCTGCCTCTGTAGTGGATAATGAAATGGATCCTTGCTTTTTACTCAGCCATGCAACTAATGAGTCACCCAGAAAAAATGCTCCTCCATTGGTGTTTTTTCTCTCATCAACATAGTTTGCCCATTCTGCATCTGAATAAGCAGTTAACTGGAAACTCTGATTTCTAGGATACCACAGACCATAAGTCATTGTTCCCTTCAAATATTTAAATATCCTTTTGATGGCTACAAAATGACTTTGTTTAGGAGCAAACTGAAAACGACCTACCATTCCAACAGCTTGCACTATATCAGGACGGGATGATGCGATGTACATAAGACTGCCTATCATAGAGCGATATGTTCTTTGATCAACATCAGGTGGGATATCATCTTTAATCAACTTGCAACCAACCACCATAGGTGTGCTAATTGTTGAGGAATCTTCCATCTGAAATTTCTTCAACATCTCTTTCAAATATTTTTCTTGAGAAATAAAAATTCCTTTGGAGCTTTGTTTTACTTGTAGGCCAAGAAAGTATGGCAATTCTCCTATCATGGACATTTCAAATTTAGTTTGCATATAATTAGAAAACCACTGGACAGATAATTCATTAGTACAGCCAAAAATAATATCATCTACATAAACCAAAACAACTAGTAAATTATCACCTTCAGACTTAATGTAAAGATTACTGTCAACAGTACCTTTCTTGAACCCTTTTTCCTGTAGAAATTTGTCCAGTCTATAATACCAAGCTCATGGTGCTTGTTTCAGTCCATATAAGGCCTTCTTCAGCTTACAAACATAATTAGGATTATATGTCAATGAGAATCCTTCAGGTTTCTCCATATATACTTCTTCCTCTAGATCTCCATTAAGAAATGTTGACTTAACATCCATCTGATAAACTTTGAAGTTCTTATGACATGAATACGCAAGAAATATTATGATAGCTTCCAATCTTGCCACTGGTGCAAAAGTTTCATCAAAGTCTCGACCTCCAACTTGTGCATATCCCTTACAGACTAATCTAGATTTATTTCTAACAACTTGTCCTTTTTCATTCATTTTATTCTTGAACACCCATTTGGAGCCTATTACATTCTTATTTTCAGGTCTAGGGACAAGCTCCCAAGTATTGTTCTTCTCAATCTAATCAAGCTCTTCATTCATTGCTCTAATCCAATTATCTTCCTGGCTAGCTTCCTCAAAATTTTTAGGTTCAGTCATAGACAAAAAGGCAACATGAGATTGTTCTGAGTCTTTAATCAATTTCCTTCTTGTCTGAACTCCTTCATTTATGTCCCCAATTATTTGATTTTCAGGATGATTCTTTCTAATAATTCTGAGAGGTGATTTTGCTTCTTTCTGCTGATTTGTGTCAGTTTGAGTATTCATATCTTCATTTGATCTAGACTCTTATTTTTCTAATCCTTGGACCTGTTCATCTTCATCTTCAACTGTATCTTCTTTTATTGGTTCAACACTGCTTACATTTCTAATTGAGATTTCTTCGTCAACTTTTATATCTATACAATCAACTAGTTTGTGCAGTATCTTATTGTAGCATCTGTATCCTTTACTATTTGTAGCATAACCCAAGAATATACCTTCATCAGCCCTGTCATCATATTTACCAATATTTTCATCACTGTTCTTGATATAACATTTACTCTCGAAAACTTTAAAATGCTTGATTGAAGCAGGTCTACCAAACAAAAGTTCATAAGGAGTTTTTTCACTGTGTGGTCTGAGATGAGCTTCGTTAAGGATATGAACAATTGTATGAATTGCTTCCACCCAATATGACTGAGGTATGTTCCTTTCATTCATCATTGATCTTGCCATTTGCTTTACTGACCTATTCTGTCTCTCAACAACTCCATTTTGTTGTGGAGTCCTTGGAATTGTGTACTCTCTTTTGATTCCATGCTTATCACAGAACTCTTTGAAGTTTCATGAACTGAACTCTCCTCCTCTATCATACCTTATTGCCTTTAATCGTTTTCCTGTTTGGTTCTCAGTAAGATCCTTAAATACCTTGAATTTTTCAAATGCTTCAGATTTTTCTTTAAAAAAGGCAACCCAAGTTAGTCTAGAATAGTCATGAATAATCAACATAAAGTAATTTTCTTTTCTTGTACCTTCTTTCCTTGATGGACCACATAGATCCATATGTACTAACTGAAGATGTTTTTCTTTTGAAGGAAAGTTTTTTGATTTGAATTGAGTGCGGCTAAGCTTTCCTATCTGACAGGGTTTACAAACATAGTCATATGGCTTTGATATCTTCGAAAGATCTTTTGATGCCGCATTGTTTTTGAGTTTGATAATGTGATCAAAATTTAGGTGACCAAGTCTCCTATGCCACAACCAACTTTCATCATATTTGCTTAAGTTTCATTCTTCTTCTTCTTATTTTAAAACATAGACATTGTTTTCTGTTCTTATACCTTTTGCAACTATCTGACCTGAATCCACAGTTTTTATTTTACAGTCTTTAGAGGTAAAAACAACTTCACACCCTCGGTCACAGACTTGACTGACACTAAGCAGATTATGTTTCAAATATTCTACAAGAAACACATCTTGAGCTTTTCTTTTTCCGTTACACAAATTTACAATTCCTTTATCTTTTATCTTTCTAGGTGCATCATTTCCAAAAGTTACATTCCCTGATTTTCTATCACTTAGAGTTAGAAACTTACTTCTGTCTCCAGTCATGTGTTTGGAGCATCCACTGTCAATATACGAGGGATTCTTTTTCCTTTGGGCTGATAGCACTAGTCCACACTTGTCATTTACTTTCTTCTTCCAGACTTTGACAATTTTAGTAGTGGAAATCAAATCTGAATTGTATTTCCTTAAGCGACAGTCTGTAGCTTTATGACCATAATTATGACAGTTGTAGCATTCTGGTTCACTGAATAATAGATCATAATGATTGTTATGCTCATATCTGTTGTTGTGTTTCACCTGTGTCCTTCTCCCGGTCATCACATGATTTATAATCTGTGATTATTTGTTGCTTGATTGTCTCAATCTTTGCTATGGAAGATAGTTATTCATGGTATATCTTGATTGTTCATATATAAATCTTAGAGAATAGATTATAGCTTTGTGACCAAAATTAGAGAAGAAAAAACAATAACCATAGAAAAAATCTTTGTACCTTGAAAAAATCTGTCTTGTTTGAGGAGGTTGATTTCTTTCATGCCGATCAACTTTCTGGTCTACAAATTCTGTTCTGGGGTTTTCCTTTCATTTCTTCTTGATGGATGATTTTATTCCTTTGTTTCTGCAGAGTGACTATTGTCAATGTTTGAGGATTTGACAAACTTGATAGATTCTGTATTGCTTGGATGACCACTACTTGATCCTTCTTCATATCCCAATCCATCTTTCAACTTTCAATTTCTTTGTTGATTTAGAATGGAGTTTAATTCTTCTGAGGCTTTAATACTTGGTAGATTTTGATGATACAATCCTTTAAATTTCTTCATTTCTTTTCTAGTCTTTACTATCTCTTCTTATAAGGATTCACACCTGACTTTATTCTTTGACAATTGTTGTTTCAGTATGCCTTCTATTTTCTTTGCCTCTTCTAATTCCACTTTCAGCAGAGCACAATCTTCATCAAATTTTTTACTGTCTTTCTCAAACTGTGTCAACAATTGTTTTTGCTTTCTGTTCTTAGTTCTGAGTCTATCAATTTCTTCCAGTGCACTAATCAGTTCTCGTTCCAAATCAACCACAGCTTCTTCATCATTATCATCACTGCCTATGATTTTATTATCATAATCCTCTTTGGCCATAAGCATGAAGTCATTTCCCTTATCTTCACAGGATGAGTCACTATCGGTGTCTTCTAAGGAATTGTCATTATTTGCAACCAAACTTTTCTTCTTATTAAATTTCTTGTATTTGTACTTCTTTTCATCATCAGAGTTCTAGTCCTTTTTCTGATGGGGACACCTAGATGCAAAATGACCTATCTTACCACAGTTTAAGCATTTGAAGGGAAACTTCCCTTGATATTTTCCTGATCCTTCCTTTAACCTTCTAACAATTTTTTCCTCAATATCATCTAATTCTGAATTTGTATTATTTTCTGCTTTAAAAGATGCTTCTCTACTACTGTATTTGTCTTTGTTAATTCTCATTTCATATGCAGTTAGATTTCTTATAAGTTGATCAATGGACAAAGTTTTAAGATCATTTAATTCTTCTATTGCATAGAATTTTGGATTAAATTTATCAGGCAAAGATCTTAAAATCTTATGAACTAAGAGTGAATCATCAAACTCCTCACCAAGACCCTTCATGGCATTTACAAGTTCTTCAACTCTTAAAAAATACTTGCTAATTGTTTCATCTTCATTCATCTTTATTTGTTGAAATTTCAATCTGTATGTTTGGAGTTTGGCATCTTTTACTTTCTCATTTCCTTCATAACTATTAATAAGTTTATCCCACATTGCTTTGGTAGTATCAAGATGCATCACCTTTGCAAACTCAGCTTCAACAAGTCCATTCAAGATAACATTCATCCCATTAACATTAAAACTAAACTCTAACTTATCATCCTTGGAGGCTAGCACAACAGGTTTTGTATATCCAGTCTCTACTACATCCCAAACATCGACACCCAAGGCCATTAATTATGTTCTCATTCTAATCTTCCAGAAGGAAAAATTTGTTCCATCAAACAGAGGGGGCTTAGAGGCTGAAGTCCCTTCATGACTTGTCATGTTTAAGCTTATAGATTTAACTTTGAATAAAAGGAACCTGCTCTGATACCAATTGTTGGAATTACCAATACAACTGAGAGNATCAGTTGTATTTGAGTTTAAACAATTTTAACTCTATTAAAATTTTCTTAATCTTTCTTCAAGTGATCATCAACATTATACAACATATGGAAAGTAAAAGTAAAAAGCATCAGTCACACATAAGGTATACACAAAGACAGATTTTCATGAGGAAACCCATAAAGGGAGAAAACCTCTTCTTCTTTGAAATGATAGGCAGTCTTTTAAGTTTTGTACATCATCTCTAATTGAGCACCAACTCAATGTGAGGCGGCTACCTCTATTTTACAAGCTGCAACTTGTTTGAGAGCACCAACTCTCTGGTTTCTCTAGCACCCACTAGAAGGAAGAACCAACTCCCTGGTTTCTCTAGCGCCCACTAGAAGGAAGCACCAACTCCGTATATGTTCCAGCACCAACTAGATGGAAGCACCAACTTCTAGTTACACAGGCTCCAACCTGTATAACAGAGAACACTTGTTCTGCCTCGCACCACATTGCCACCGTAGTTTCTCTGGCTGCAACCAGATGGAAGCTACAACTTCCTGTGTTCAAGGTCCCACTTGAACCTCTGAGGACAAAATCCCTCCCAAGCACCTCCCAACCTCCCTAATGTATTTATGAATGAATACATAGATAACTACACAGATAAATTAATTCTTACCATCCTTTCTCTGTTCTATAAGTCTGATCTTCTACAAACTGTTCTGCAATTCTTCTCTTCCTCTGTCTGTTCAGCAGGTTTGCTCTGCATCAACTTTTTCTGTCATTCTTCTCTGCTTCAACTTGCTCTGTTATTCTGCTCTGCCTTTGATTTCACTTTGCACATATGCTCAATTTCATGCTGCACATCCTCTCCTATTCCCTTTCTTACAGTTTCATTCTTTTTTCATCCAGAACAACCAACCATTCACATTCTGTCTCATTTTATTTTATACACACCTCCCCAACAGTTCCACTTCACATTTCCTTAGGCAAAACAAGGACAACTATCCTAGCAACTGAAATGCTAATTGATTCTCAATCATGAGTCTGTTTCTTTTAACAGATTCGTAACTGAGGAGTTAAATGTGAGAGGGAACAGTAACCCTTCGATCACATTCAAGTTTATCCGCACCGTTGGATGAAATTTATTAATCTTGCCTTTAAATTGTATTTTCTCATTTCGCATTCCTTATTTTCAATGTTCTTGTCACTTACAAATCCCGATCCACAAAGTTCCGTAAAGCAGTCGGATCAAGGATCCAGATCATATTTAGATCTGACAGTTTAGATTAAGTTGGGATTTCACTCATCGCGATTTCAACACTCTGGACGTTCGGTGTTTTGTCACTTCAAATTCTCGATCCTTGACACTCCGTAAAGAAGTCGGATCAACGGTCTAGATCACATATCTATTCAACGGCTGTGATTAAATCATGATTTCACATATCGCAAAATCAGGATTCTTGATGTTAAAAAACTTTGACATCTCCAACTCTTGATCCCCGAAACTCCGACAAGGAGTACATCTGCTGACATCACATGTGTTAAATAACTGCCATGTGTCACCCTGATTCGTGACTTACATGTGCTTGGCATGTTGACTCAGTCTGACACTTGTCATTACCTGGTTGTGCCATGTGTTCCTAGCTGACATCATTTGCTGACGTGAGTCAGATCGACGGTTCAGATGTGATCTTGATTTGACGGCTCAAATTACGTCGAGATTTTTCATATCGAGAAATCAGGATTCATGTTGCATTGTTTCTTTGACATTTCCATCACTCGATCCTCGAAACTCCGATAGGGAGTCGAATCAACGATTTAGATGTGATCTTGATTTGACGGCTCATATTACGTAGGGATTTTTCACATCGAGAAATCAGGATTCATGTTGCATTGTTTCTTTGACATTTCCATCACGCAATCCTCGAAACTCTGACAGGGAGTCAGATCAACAGTTCAGATTCAATCTTGATCTGATGGCTCAGATGAAGTCGTGATTTTGCTTATTGCGATTATGCTCACTTCTCCTTGCACTTTAAAGAATGTGAAGGTTCTTCTTGATCCAGTGATGGTCGCGTCCTGCACTTGGATCTAACGTCTCAGATCTATCCTCCTTTTCAGTGCGCTCTTCTTGTCTTCATTCAGATCTGACGGCCATCAGGAATTCAGAAAGAGATCTAACGAACACAGTTGATGCTCTTCCCCAATTATCACTACTCCGTTCATCATCGTTGTTGTACTCAAGCCATTACCACTAGTGTACTTTCCATCAATGACAAGTATACACTGCCTGTAAATATGCTAACAATCCTCTGTACATTCTTCATGTACTCATGCCATTCACTTTCTGCTACATATTTTCCAACAATATCCCCCTTTGGAATTGATGGCAATACAGGCACCCACATGCAATCGAACTCAACTCTGGACTCGACTCTCCTCTCGGACTCTTTTCTCCCCCTTTGAAATCAATGTCAAAGAAGAGACATTTTTCCTCTAATCTGTTGCAAAACATACTCCCCCTGTCTACTATAAGCATCTTGGAAATACACTAGATATTCAATAAGTACTCCCCCTGACCAGGTGAAAAGATTACACACAAGAGATTATAACCCCCAACTTTTGATGAAGATATCCAAAAGGGGTCGCTGCTAATGGTTTAGTAAAGATATCAACAATCTGTTCTATAGAAGGTATATAATTCAGTTGAACAATTTTGTTTGTAATTTATTCTCTGAGAAAATGATACTTGATTGGAATATGCTTAGTCTTGGAATGAAGAACAGGGGTCTTGGAGACACTAATGGCATTGGTGTTATCACAATGAATTGGAATGGGATCAGTGTAAGTTATCTTCAGATCTGCAAGAGTTTGTATCATCCATAAGATTTGTGTGCAGTAGGTAGCAGCAACAATGTATTTTTCCTCTGTAGTGGATAATGAAATGGATCCTTGCTTTTTACTCAGCCATGCAACTAATGAGTCACCCAGAAAAAATGCTCCTCCACTGGTTCTTTTTCTCTCATCAACAGAGTTTGCCCAGTTTGCATCTGAATAAGCAGTTAACTGGAAATTTTGATTTCTAGGATACCACAGACCATAAGTCATTGTTCCCTTCAAATATTTAAATATCCTTTTGAAGGCTACCAAATGACTTTGTTTAGGAGAAAACTGAAAGCGACCTACCATTCAAACAACTTGCATTATATCAGGACGGGATGTTGTGATGTATAAAATATTTCCTATCATAGAGCGATATGTTCTTTGATCAACATCAGGTGGGATATCATCTTTACTCAACTTGCAACCAACCACCATAGGTGTGCTAACTGTTGAGGAATCTTCCATCTGAAATTTCTTCAACATCTCTTTCAAATATTTTTCTTGAGAAATAAAAATTCCTTCAGAGCTTTGTTTTACTTGTAGGCCAAGAAAGTATGAGAGTTCTCCTATCATGGACATTTCAAATTTTGTTTTCATAGAATTAGCAAACCACTGGATAGATGATTCATTAGTATAGCCAAAAATAATATCATCTACATAAACCAAAACAACTAGTAAATTATCACCTTCAGACTTAATGTAAAGATTACTGTCAACAGTACCTTTCTTGAACCCTTTTTCCTGTAGAAATTTGTCCAGTCTATAATACCAAGCTCATGGTGCTTGTTTCAGTCCATATAAGGCCTTCTTCAGATTACAAACATAATTAGGATTATTTGTCAATGAGAATCCTTCAGGTTGCTCCATATATACTTCTTCCTCTAGATCTCCATTAAGAAATGTTGACTTAACATTCATCTGATAAACTTTGAAGTTCTTATGACATGAATAAGCAAGAAATATTCTGATAGCTTCCAATCTTGCCACTGGTGCAAAAGTTTCATCAAAGTCCCGACCTTCAACTTGTGCATATCCCTTATAGACCAATCTAGCTTTATTTCTAACAACTTGTCATTTTTCGTTCATTTTATTCTTGAACACCCATTTGGAGCCTATTACATTCTTATTTTCAGGTCTAGGGACAAGCTCCCAAGTATTGTTCTTCTCAATCTGATCAAGCTCTTCATTCATTGCTCTAATCCAATTATCTTCCTGGCTAGATTCCTCAAAAATTTTAGGTTCAGTCATAGACAAAAAGGCAACATGACATTGTTCTGAGTCTTTAATCAATTTCCTTCTTGTCTGAATTCCTTCATTTATGTCCCCAATTATTTGATTTTCAGGATGATTCTTTCTAATAATTGTGAGAGGTGATTTTGCTTCTTTCTGCTGATTTGTGTCAGTTTGAGTATTCGTATCTTCATCTGATCTAGACTCTTCTTTTTCTGATCCTTGGACTTGTTCATTTTCATCTTCAACCGTATCTTTTGTTATTGGTTCAACACTGCTTACCTTTCTGACTGATATTTCTTCATCAACTTTTATATCTATACAATCAACTAGTTTGTGTAGTCTCTTATTGTAACATTTGTATCCTTTACTATTTGTAGAATAACCCAAGAAGATACCTTCATCAGCCCTTTCATCATATTTACCAATATTTTCATCATTGTTCTTGATATAACATTTACTCCTGAAAACTTTGAAATGCTTGATTGAAGCAGGTCTACCAGACCCAAGTTTATAAGGAGTTTTGTCACTGTGTGGTCTGAGATGAGCTTTGTTAAGGATATGAACAACTGTATGAACTTCTTCCACCCAATATGACTGAGGTATGTTCCTTTCATTCATCATTGATCTTGCCATTTGCTGTACTGACCTATTCTGTCTCTCAACAACTCCATTTTGTTGTGGAGTCCTTGGAATTGTGTACTCTCTTTTGATCCCATGCTTATCACAGAACTCTTTGAAGTTTCCTGAACTGAACTCTCCTCCTGTATCAGACCTTATTGCCTTTAATATTTTTCTTTTTTGGTTCTCATTCAGAGCCTTAAATACCTTGAATTTTTCAAATGCTTTAGATTTTTCTTTCAAAAAGGCAACCCAAGTTAGTCTAGAATAGTCATCAATAATCAACATAAAGTAATTTTCTTTTCCTGTACCTTCTTTCCTTGATGGACGACATAGATCCATATGTACTAACTGAAGAGGTTTTTCTGTTGAAGGAAAGTTTTTTTATTTGAATTGAGTGCGGGTAAGATTTCCTATATGACAGGGTTTACAAACAGAGTCATGTGGCTTTGATATCTTCAGAAGATCTTTTACTGCCTCATTGTTTTTTAGTTTGATAATGTGATCAAAATTTAGGTGACCAAGTCTCCTATGCCACAACCAAATTTCATCATATTTTCTTAAGTTGCATTCTTCTTCTTCTTCTTTTAAAACATAGACATTGTTTTTTGTTCTTATACCTTTTGCAACTAGCTAACCTGAATCCACAGTTTTTATTTTACAGTCTTTAGAGGTAAAGAAAACTTCACACCCTCGATCAGAGACTTGACTGACACTAAGCATATTATGTTTCAAATCTTCTACAAGCAACACATCTTGAGCTTTTCTTTTTCCGTTACACAAATTTACAATTCCTTTACCTTTTATCTTTCCAGGTGGATCATTTCCAAAAGTTACATTCCCTGATTTGGTATCACTTAGAGTTAGAAACTTACTTCTGTCTCCATTCATGTGTTTGGAGCATCCAATGTCAATATACCAGGGATTCTTTTTCCTTTGGGCTGATAGCACTAGTCCAAACTTGTCATTTAATTTCTTCTTCCAGACTTTGACATTTTCAGTACTAGAAATCAACTCTGAATTGTATTTCCTTAAGCGACAGTCTGTAGCTTTATGACCATAATTATGACAGTTGTAACATTATGGTTCACTGAATAATAGATCATAACGATTGTTATGCTCATATCTGTTATTTTGTTTCACCTGTGTCCTTCTCCCGGTCATCACATGATTTATAATCTGTCATTGTTTGTTGCTTGGCTGAATCTTTGTTTTGAAAGATAGTTATTCATTGTATATCTTGATTGTTCATATCTAAATCTTAAAGAACAGTTTATAGCTTTGTGACGAAAATTAGAGCAGAAAAAACAATAACCATAGAAATAATCTTTGTACCTTGAAAAAATTTGTCTTCTTTGAGGAGGTCGATTTCTTTCATGCCGATCAACTTTCTGGTCTACAAATTCTATTCTGGGGATTTTCCTTTCATTTCTTCTTGATGGTTGATTTTCTTTCTTTGTTTCTGCAGAGTGACTGTTGTCAATGTTTGAGGATTTGGAAAACTTGATAGATTCTGTATTGCTTGGATGAACACTACTTGATCCTTGTTCATATCCCAATCCAGCTTTCAACTTTGAATTTCTTTGTTGATTTATAATGGAGTTTAATTCTTCTGAGGCTTTAATACTTGGTAGATTTTGATGATACAATCCTTTAAATTTCTCCATTTCTTTTCTAGTCTTTACTATCTCTTTTTCTAAGGCTTCACACCTTACATTCTTCTCTGACAATCGTTGTTTCAGTATGTCTTCTATTTTCTTTGCCTCTTCTAATTCCACTTTCAGCAAAGCAAAATCTTCATCAGGTTTTTTACTGTCTTTCTCAAACTGTGTCAACAATTGTTTTTGCTTTCTGTTCTTAGTTCTGAGTCTATCAATTTCTTCCAGTGCACTAATCAATTCTCCTTCCAAATCAACCACAGCTTATTCATCATTATCATCACTGCCTGTGCTTTTATTATCATAATCCTCTTTGGCCATAAGCATGAAGTCATTTGCCTTATCTTCACAAGATGAGTCACTATCGGTTTCTTCTGAGGAATTTTCATTATTTGCAACCAATCTTTTCTTCTTATTAAATTTCTTGTATTTGTACTTCTTTTCATCATCAGAGTTATGGTCCTTCTTTTGATGGGGACACTTAGATGCAAAATGACTTATCTTACCACAGTTAAAGAATTTGAAGGGCAACTTCCCTTGATATTTTCCTGATCCTTTCTTTAACCTTCTAACAAATTTTGCCTCAATATCATTTAATTCTGAATCAATATTTTTGTCTTCTTTACAAGATGCTTCTCTAGTACTGGATTTGTCTTTGTTAATTCTCATTTCATATGTAGTTAGAGTTCCTAGAAGTTTATCAATGGACAAAGTTTTAAGATCATTTAATTCTTCTATTGCAGAGACTTTTGGATTAAATTTATCAGGAAGAGATCTTAAAATCTTCTGAACTAAGAGTGAATCATCAAACTCCTCACCAAGACCCTTCATGGCATTTACAAGTTCTTCAACTCTTAAAAAATACTTGCTAATTGTTTCATCTTCATT
>ML777135.1:335340-350800 GCA_009831015.1 Picea engelmannii | reverse complement strand
GGGGGGGGGGGGGTGAATCAGTTGTATTTGAGCTTAAACAATTTTAACTCTATTAAAATTTTCTTAATCTTTCTTCAAGTGATCGTCAACATTATACATCATATGGACAGTAAAAGTAAAAAGCATCAGTCACACATAAGGTATACACAGAGACATATTTTCACGAGGAAACCCATAAAGGGAGAAAACCTCTTCTTCTTCGAAATGATAGGCAGTATTTTAGGTTCTGTACATCATCTCTAACTGAGCACCAACTCAATGTGAGGTGGCTACCTCGGTTTTACAAGCTGCAACTTGTTTGAGAGCACCAACTCTCTAGTTTCTCTAGCACCCACTAGAAGGAAGCACCAACTCCCTGGTTTCTCTAGAACCCATTAAAAGGAAGCACCAACTCCCTATATGTTCCAGCACCAACTGGATGGAAGCACCAAATTCCAGTTACATAGGCTCCAACCTGTATAACATAGAACTCTTGTTCTCCCTTGCACCACCCTACCACCCTATTTTCTCTGGCTGCAACTAGATGGAAGATACAACTTCCTGTGTTCAAGCTCCCACTTGAACCTCTGAGGACAACAATCCTCCAAAGCACCTCCTGACCTCCCTAATGTATTAATGAATAAATACACAGATAACTACACAGATAAATTAATTCTTACCACTCCTTCTTTGTTCTATAAGTCTGATCTTCTTCAAACTGTTCTGCAATTCTTCTCTTCCTCTGTTTGTTCAGCAGGTTTGCTCTGCATCAACTTTTTCTGCCATTCTGCTCTGCTTCAACTTGCTCTGTTATTCTGCTCTGCCTTTGATTTCACTCTTCACATATGCTCAATTTCATACTGCGCATCCTCTCCTATTCCCTTTCTTACAGTTTCATTCTTTTTTCATCCAGAATAGCCAACCATTCACATTCTGTCTCATTTTCTTTTATACACACCAACCCGATAGTTCCACTTCGTATTTCCTTAGGCAAAACAAGGACAAATGTCCTAGCAACTGAAATGATAATTGATTCTCAATCATGAGTCTGTTTCTTTTAACAGATTCGTAACTGAGGAGTTAACTGTGAGAGGGAACAGTAACCCTCCGATCACATTCAAGTTTATCTGCACCGTTGGATGAACTTTATTAATCTTGCTTTTAAATAGGATTTAGGCATTTCAGAATTCCTTATGTTCAATGTTCTTGTCACTTTCAAATCCCGATCCACAAAATTTTGTAAAGCAGTCAGATCAAGGATCCAGATCACATTTAGATACGACGGTTCAGATTAAGTCAGGATTTCAGTCATTGCGATTTTGACACTCTGGAAGTTCGGTGTTTTGTCACTTCAAATTCTCGATCCTCAACACTCCATAAAGAAGTTGGATCAATGGTCCAGATCAAATCTCTATTCAACGACTGTGATTAAATCGTGATTTCACATATCGTGAAATCGAGATTCCTGATGTTAAAAAACTTTGACATCTCCAACTCTTGATCCCTGAAACTCCGACAAGGAGTACATCTGCTGACGTCACATGTGTTAAATAACTGCCATGTGTCACCCTGATTCGTGACTTACATGTGCTTGGCATGTTGAATCAGTCTGACACTTGTCATTACCTAGTTGTGCCACGTGTTCCTAGATGACATGGTTTGCTGACGTGAGTCGGATCGACGGTTCAGATGTGATCTTGATTTGACGGCTCAGATTATGTCGAGATTTTTCATATCGAGAAATCGGGATTCCTATTGCATTGTTTCTTTGACATTTCCATCATGCGATCCTCGAAACTCTGATAGGGAGTTGAATCAACGTTTCAGATGTGATCTTGATTTGACGGCTCAGATTATGCCGGGATTTTACATATCGAGAAATCGGGATTCATGTTGCATTGTTTCTTTGACATTTCCATCATGTGATCTTCGAAACTCCGACAGGGAGTCAGATCAACGGTTCATATTCAATCTTGATCTGACGGCTCAGATGAATTCATGATTTTGCCTATTGTGATTACACTCACTTCTCCTTGCACTTTAAAGAACGTGCATGTTCTTCTTGATCCAATGATGGTCAGGTCCTGCACTTGGATCTAACGTCTGAGATCTGTTCTCCTTTTCAGTGCGCTCTTCTTGTCTTCATTCAGATCTGACGGCCATCGGGAATTTAGAAAGACATCTAACGAACATAGTTGATGCTCTTCCCTGATTATCACTGCTCCGCTGATCATCGCTATTGTACTCAATCCATCACCACTACTGTACTTTCCATCAATGACAAGTATACACTGCCTGTAAATATGCTAACAATCCTTTGTACATTCTTCCTATACTCATACCATTCACTGTCTGTTACATATTTGCCAACACAACCTTCTTCCCATCCTGATCTGTGAATCCCATTTCCAAGGTTTGGTAGTTGGTAGCGATTTTTCCCAAGGTAATCATCCACTGAACTCCTAACACCACATCTGTGTCTGATAGGTCAACCACATAAAATGTGTCTCTCACTGAGTAGTTGCCTAAATTCATCTCTAAGTTTGGAACTCTGTCTAGACACTCCACTATGTGGCCATCTTCTACCACAACATCAAACCCCTCAAACTCCTATGTCTGAAGTTCCCATCTCGATACTAGTGAATCATTGATGAAGTTGTGGGTGGCCCCACCATCTATTAGGGTGACTGCCTATTGCCCCTAGATAATCCCTCTGATACGGAAGGTATCATACCCGGGAACACCAAAAAGGGTCGCTATGACACCTCCCTTTGTTGCTTTCCTCTTGTTAGCCTATTCTAGCGGTTGTGGGACTACTGGAGGATGGGCTCTTGTCGGTGTCGGTGGTCTACAGGGAGGCTGCTCCTCTGTTGGTGCTGACTCCTCCTTTGAACTAGTGGATCCACTCTCCTTCTCCTTCTCCTCACTATCCATGTTGTCTGTTTCTACCTCAATATAATGAATCTCTCCCTTGCCCATGCACCTGTGGCCTGGGACCCAAGGATCTCCGCAGCGGAAGTAAAGATTTTTCCTCATCAGCTCTCGCCTAGTCTCATCATCCAACTTCTCCTTGCCCTTACATTCTCTCTGGAATGGCTTCTTATCTTGATCCCTCTGGGCAACAAATGGTTTGGAGAAATTTTTATTCTTTGGCACTGAGTCTGCCAGATCTCGAGTGCGAAGGATGGAATCCTGCAAAGTGGGAGGCCTATATGCCTTCACCCATCCTTTCAAAGGCTATGTGAGTCCTTCTGTGAATAGCATGATCAACCTGGGATTTGATATATCTATCATTTCCATGGCTATCTGCTGAAACTCCGTTATGAACGCCTCTTCTATTATAGTTTGTCTCAATTGGGCTAGATCTCTGAAGTGTATCTCAAGATCCTTCCTGTAAAACCCATCCATGAGCCTATCTGTAAAATCCCTATAGGTTATGATGCAACTGTGACCCAATGTCACCAGTCCATGGTACCACTACTCGTGTGCCTCACCCTCCAAGTGTAAGGTCGCAAAATTGATGGCCTCTATCTCAATCATTTGGTTGAGCTTGTAATACGTGTCTAGCTTCTGTACCCAAGCTCTGGCGGTGTATTTGGACAATCCATCGAAACAATGGATGGTGATTTTCCCAAATTTTTGAATGAAATCGAGGTTATGCCCCTGCTATTGTTGTGGTCCTCCCCTCTGCGGCTCTCTGGGGAGGTTCCTAAGTTTGACTCCACAGTACTCGACTAAGGTCATGTCCTGATGGAAGTCATGAACCAATGCTGCATAGTCCCTCCTATACTCTATAATTTCATCAGCATGAGTGGGTGGCCTCTATGGTATCAATGGCGGTGATGCTAGCGGGGTTTCCCTCTGAAAAATGGGAAACAAGGGTCTGGGAATCCTACTCACAGAGGTGTATGTGCGAGAGGGTGACTGGGGTCTATTGCCTGCTCCCAAGTTCCACTGTGCTACATGTGGGACTTGTGTATCTGGGGTGCCCACTCTAGCCAATCTATCAGCCACCTGTGCCAAGGATTGAGACATGGTCTGTTGACTAGCTAACATATCATTGATAACCTGCATGAAATCTTCCTCTGGATCTATGGGGGCCTTTCCACTGCCCTTTTGTCGCTCATATCTGTCTCCTAGCATCCTCTCTACCTCACTCTCAACTTCACGCTATGCCCTTCTCTCTGCTTCTCTGTGTGCCTCTTCCTCTTCCTTTGAGCTAGGAGGAAAAGGGGAAAAATTAGGCCTATGCCTTCTTTCCTAATGCCTATTGTAAGTGACATATTCATCACCTACATTTTCACGGCCCTCTGGGTCTTCTGTTGCACTCATTGTCTTCAGTCACAGGCTGGCAAGACTAAAGCTCTGATACCACTGTAGCGTTCCTAACTTGGCTAGTCTAGGAAACACTGCTAATGTGTGTGTAGGATCAAAGGTTTAGAGAATATAAATGATTATACAAATAATAAATGCGACAAAGGACTGCAAAGTTTGTATTATGATATCTCTGTGGATTACAAAATGGTTGAATGTGGCTAAATAAACTGACAATACTTGACTAGATCAATAGACAAAGGATATCAGTCGGAATACAAATAAGAAACTGCAGTTGAATAAAATAACAACACTCAGCTAGATCAAAAGACAAAAGGATCTTAGCCAGAATACAAATAAGCAACTAAAAGATAATACCCGGAATATGGGAGCACTTCAGAATCAATGAAGAATGATGGCAGACCTGAATGATCTTCCTGGTGACTAGGGTGTGTCTTTCAATACTGAAATCAACCAACTGGTGTCTTCCTCCTGGAATACAATGAACTATCTCTCCTGAGATGAACCTCTTCTCCTCAATGACAAGTCATAATTTGCATAATGATGAATTAGGTCGCTGACCCTTCTTTTATAGCTTTCCAAAACCCTAAATCATGATGAAACCCTAATTTGTTGATGATTTACAAAACCCTAAATCATGCTGAAACCCTAATTCGTTGTTGACTTCCAAAACCCTAAATCACTTCTAAAACCCTAATTCACCGTTGACTTCTATTTTTATCTCATAATGACTTAAAAGCGCTTTTAACCCTTTTTAGCTCAATGTCACTTTCCAAATATAACACCTGTGACTGGAGTGACCTCTAGTAACCCTATTTACCCCTCTTTGGCTCTGGCTATAGTCTAACGGGGCGGTTTAGATCATTAAGCCTCCTCTTCTGGAGCTCCTATTTGTAAAGGGACATTACAATTATCTACCAGAAGTTATGCTAGAATGAAACACATGCTAATATGGATTGGTTTAGAGGTAAGAGAGCCTCCTAATTTTTATGGTCTAAATGACTTAGAAGAATTTTTAATGAAGTATTAATTAGAAATAATAGAAATTAATAGATTACCAGTATTAGATATTTCTTTGAAAGATACACCTGTTCGTTGGTGGGGTACACACAAGGAGAAGATCAACAATTGGTTTCAGTGCAAGAGGTTACTGCACCTCAGGTTCAATGCAGAACAAGAGCATAGATATGAGGATAAATATGATGGAATTGGAGAACCTAAAGAATATGTAGAAATATGTATAATTCAATGGAAATTAGTACCACAACAATAAAGGCCAAACCATTTTATTCACACATTAGAAGGAATTCCAAAGAACTAGTACACAAAACAAGAATAGCACAAAAAGACTACAAACTGGGAAGAGATACAAAAGGATTTTGCAGTTACATTTTCCTTTGAGCATGAAATTGCAGAGATAGATGCACCACTGAAGGTGGTAAGAGACATGATATTTGAAGAACCAAAATTTGAAATAATCCCAACATATCAGAAGCAGACTATCCAGACAGTGAAACAATTGCTATATTGTTATCACATCGCAGAATAAGAAGATCCATTAGAGGATAATCCATGCAATATTCAGATCCTATAAGTTTAAGGAGAAACGAAAATAGAAGGTCCAAACTAGATTAAAAAGATTATGTTTTGACATTGAAGATTAAGAAGGTAAATATTGGAACTGTAGAAAACCCAAAGATTCCAAGCATTGAAGATTATTGGGATAATCAGACAGTAGAAAGAATCATAGAATTACTACATGAGTACAATGACTTGTTTCCAACGACATTTTTATAGGTGAAGGTATTAGCAGGAGAGCTAGGAGAGATGAAGATCCCTTTGAAGCCAAAATCCAGACCTATCAAAAAGAGACCTTACAGGTTAAATCCAATATATAAGAAGACGATGAAGGGAGAAATGGAAAAGATGTTAGAGGCTGGTGTCATAGAACTTGTAGAAGAATCAGAATGGATCAATGCTATGGTGGTGTAGGAAAAGAAACGAGGGATCATGATTTTTGTAGATTTGAGAAAATTGAATGATGCTTGCCTACATGATCATTTTCCTATTCCATTTACAGACAAAGTTTTGGAGAATGTAGGGGGTCATGAAGCTTATTCCTTTGTAGATGGGTTTTTAGGATATCATTAGATTAGGATAGCACCAGCAGATAGACACAAGACAACATTTTATATAGAATGGGGATCATTCCAGTATAGAGTTATGCCTTTTGGGTTCAAGAATGCACCAACAATTTTTTCAAGAGTAGTGGTAGTAGCTTTTAAGGAATTTATTCATAAATTTTTGTAGGTTTACTTGGATGATTGGAAAATGTTTATTTTACTGAAGGATCATATGGAAGTATTAATATTGATTTTATATAAATGCAGACAATGTCATATTTCATTGAATATTGAGAAATGTATTTTTAGTGCACCTTTTGGTATTTTGTTTGGGCATGTGGTGTGTAAACATGGTATGTTGGTTGATCCTGCTAAAATTGTTGTCATAGTCAAATTACCACCACCAAAGTCAGTGCACCAGTTAAAGAGTACACTTGGCCATACAAGGTATTACATGAAGTTTGTAAGGGGATATGCACATATTATTGTGCTAATGCAGAAACTATTGAAGGACAGTAAGTATCAATGGAATGAGGAATGCCAACATAGTTTAGATATTTTAAAGGAGAAGATGGTAATTGCACCAATTTTAGTGTTTCTAGACTGGACAAAATATTTTTATGTACATGTGGATGCATCTGCAGGATCTTTAGGAGCAATACTGACACATCGAGGAGATGGTGATATAGATCAACCTATAGCATTTGCAAGAACAAAATTATCAGATTCAAAGAAGAACTACAATACTATAGAAAGGGAGGGATTAGTTATGGTGTATGCAGTATAAAAATATAGAAATTACTTGTTAAGGAAACATTTGAAGATGTTTACAGATCATTCCACTCTGAGATACTTAGTCAATAAGCCCGTGTTGGGGGGAAGGATATGCAGATGACTACTTTTGTTACAAGAATTTGACTATGAAGTTGTGGTGAATCTTGTAAGATTGAGTGCATGACCAGATCACTTATCCAGAATAGCTAATGGAGAAGAACCTGGTAACTTTGAAGACAAATTTCTAGATGCAAAATTGTTTTCAATACAGATAGTTGATGAGTATTTTGCTGACATTATTGAGTTTTTGAGTACAATATTTTCACCAAGATAATTTACTACTACATAGAAGAAAAAATTCATAGTCAGAGTTGTAGACTACCAATTGATTGCAAGTCACTTGTACAATCTTGGAGAAGATAACATTTTGAGGAAACTATGTAGGGAAATACACTGCACAGAAAGTATTTCGCGCATAATTATCGTGGCCAACAATTCACAAGGATTCAAAGGTGTATTTTTAGAATTGTGATGTTTTCCAACAAATTGGAAGCCATCCAGGAGGGATGAGATGCCATTCATACCACATGTAACTGTGTAGGTGTTCGAAAAGTGGGAAGAAGATGAGGAGCTAGATATATTATTATAGTGACATAATACTTGACTAGATGGGATGAGGGAACAACAGTTAAGGATTACAACGTAGAGAATGCAACATGATTTTTATTTGAACATGTAGTGATAAGGTTTGGATTCCCAATAATATTGATGAGTGGTTAGGGGACTCACTTTATCAACATTACAATCTAGAAAATGATGGAATAATTTGAGATACATCACCAAAAGAGCACCCCTTATCATCCTTAGGAAAATGGGATAATAGAAGCATTCAACAAGATATTGGAGAATTCCTTGACAAATATTTGTAATGTAAAAAGGGATGATTGGGATTTGAAGGTACCAATTTTATTATGGAATCATAAGACTAATGCAAGAAGATGAAAGGAAAAAAATAAATTAGATTGGTATATGGAAAATAAGCAGTAGTTCCTTTAGATTATTTGATACCAAGTCTACGCATTGAAACAATTACAGATATGAAGAAAAGAGGCGCAAGACAAGAAATATTATCTCAACTTTTGGAATTGGAAGAAGCCAAAATTATAGCGAGTTTCCATCGGGAGGTACAAAAAGAAAAAGATAAATCCTGGCATGAAAGACACATTAAGAAGAATAATTTCAAAGTAGGAAATCTAGTTCTCCTCTATGAAATTAAATATTTACAGCACCCAGGGAATTTTATAATGCATTGGCTAGGACCATACAAGATAAATTTTGTCAAATATGGAGGTGTTGTACAACTGAAGGACTTGGTAGGCAGAGAAATGCAAGGAATGGTTAATGGTAGTCAACTGAAATTATATAGGGACAATCGAACCACCAACCCTCAATAATTACAATGCATAAATTATAATTTTACATAATGTATATAGTAGGAATAAAAGAATAAAAAGAATAAAAAAGTAGAAAAATGCAGAAAAAGCCAAAAATAAGTAGTTAGAGGAATAAGTGGTAGACAGGAAGTCAAGAATGACAGCACGCAACAGATAGAAAGTTAAGGTGATGATAAGTGAAAATACTGCGTTCAGGACAACTATGACAGAAGGAAAGTCCAGTGCATTGGAGAAATATGACAACAAAAAAATACTGCACACCAGAAAAATGAAACAGTTGGGAAAAGAAAATACCAGTCACTAGAAAAGTAAGGTGCCAAACACAGATTTAAAATATCATAACTTCAATTACATTAGTAGGAACTAGACATTTAATGATGGGCTCCAACATCGTGGGATCGATATTGATCTCCCCTCCATGGATCACATACCCTAAATACACTAATGAATACCAAGAAAAATCACATCTCTTGGGGTTATCCATCAGCTAGTGATTTTTTAGAGTCTCTAACACTTGCATGAGATGTGAGATGCGCTCTTCTAGATAGAGATACAAACCAATATATCATCCAAACACACTAGAATAAATGAACATGAAAATGGGTGCAATACACCATTCATCAATATCATAAATGTAGTTGGTGTATTACATAAGCCAAATGACATAACCAACCACTCATACAAACCTTTTCTTTTCTTGAAGGTAGTCTTCTAGGCGCCTTCTTCTTTGATACGTACTTGTTTGTATTCCAATTTGAGATCCAAAATTTTTAAATACTTGTCCTATTGCAACTGGTCCAAAAGATCATATATCCTAAGAAGAGGGTATCGATTCTTGAGTGTAACTTGTTCAAAGGTCTGTAGTCGATACACAATTTCCACCTCCCATCCTTCTTGGGTATGATTATGATAGGTGACCCACAAGGTAAGTTGCTTGATCGAATTAATACTTTCTCCAGTAGTTGTTGCAATTATTTCTTCATTCCATTCGCTTCTACAATAGATTGTCTATACAACCCAATATTTGGTAATGGGGAGTCAAGAAAATAATTTATTTCATGCTCCACTTCTCTTTAAGGTGGTAGTCATTTAGGTTCTCGAAACACTCCTCTGTATTCCTGCAACAATTCCTCAAGCTATAGTTTGTACTTTTTAGTACATCCCTTCAGGAATGCCTTTACTCCTACCAATTCATCACTTGACTAATTGTTGCGTAAGAAAAGAAAAACATACTTATTAATTGAACTAATCAACCTTTTGACTTGGGTGAAACTTACTAGTGAGATATTTGATTTACCTTTATGTGCATTGATGATGAAACACTTCCTATCCTTTACTATGTGGTATTGGTTTTCTATCTTCTTTAAGATATCATCCCATATATACATGTAGGGGATTCCAAACACTACACCACACATGTCAAGGCATACTACATCCAACTCCACTTCATCGATAAAAAATTCAATTGCAACAAATTTGATATTACATTTTTTCATGACCTTGATCTCTACATCCTTCTTTACCCACACTAGTAGATATGGGCTAGGATGATGATCAACATCAAACCTAATCTTGTTGACCAAATAAACTTCTATGAGATTATCCTATGAACTAGAATTGAATAGAGTTTATACCTTGGTCTTCTTGACTTGGATATTGATATGGAAGAGTTTTTTCATCTCCTTATCTTCCTTAGGCTAATGATATTCACCTCCTTTTGTACTAAAGTGCAAGAAATATTATCATCCGCATATGGGATTCTATCTACCTGATTGCTTGAATCCATGGATAGAAGGTTATTATCCTTCTCATCCTTCTTACGGTTCTTAGGGTTCAATTATTCATGCATTTTCCAACACTTCTCTTCAGTGTGACCATCATTATTGTAGTGGTTATAGTGGTTAGTTTGATCCTTGCACCAATTTTCAATGGCTCTCACCTTCTTGTTTTTTCATTCTAATTTTTCTTTATCTATTATTGATGATGATCCGAGAACTGTCAGGGAAGTATTGAATTCAGATGATAGTAAACTCTGGAAGAAGGCCATGGTTGAAGAAATGGATTCCTTGGATATGAATGAGGCATGGGATCTAGTTGAGTTGCAAGTTGGAAGAAAATTTGTTGGTAGAAAATGGTTGTTTAAGAAGAAGTTTAATGCAGAAGGAAAAGTGGTGAAATATCAAACTCGGATAGTAGAAAAAGGTTAATCCCAGGTAGAGGGAATTGACTTTGGTGAGATTTTTTCTCTTGTTTCCAAGTTAACTTCTATTAGATTTGTTTTATCTATTGGTGTTTCTTTTGACCTTCAAGTGGAACATATCGATGTGAAAACAACATTCCTACATGGGGATCTGGAAGAAGAAATATACATGAAGAAGCTGAAAGGATTTTTAGTGAAGGGAAACAAAGATCTCATTTGTAAGATAAAGAAGCCACTATATGGTCAGAAGTAATCACCTAGTATGTGTTACAAAAAGTTTGACACATACATATTTGGATTGGGATTTGTGAGAAGCATGGTTGATCACTATGTATATTCCAAGAAGGTTGGTAATCACTCCAATTATGTAGTGTTGTATGTTGATAAATGATGCCAGTGGGAAATAACATGGATTTTATCAAGGAGGTGAAATCCCAACTATCCTCCAAATTTGACATGAAGGATCTAGGTGCTGCAAACTTCATTCTACGAATGGAGATTAAAAGACATTGTGCAAACAAGAAACTCTGGTTGAATCAAAGAAAATATGTTGAGACGATATTGCAGAGGTTTAATATGCATGGAAGTAAATCGATCAAGGTTATTATTCCTATAGGTAAAAAAATATCTACAGATCAGTGTCCCAAGACACAAGAAGAAGAAGAGGACATGTCCAATGTTCTATATGCTAGTGAAGTTGGTAGTTTGATGTATGCAATGGTTTGTACTAGAGAAAATATTTCACATGTAGTGGGATTTTTGAGCAGGTATATGTCAAAAACAAGGAAGGAGCATTGGAAAATAGTAAAGATGGTCTTTAGGTATTTGCATGGCACTACTATTTATGGATTGTGCTACCAAGGAAGACCATGATTAGACAGAGTGTTGGACATACATGGGTTTGTTGATGCAGACTGGGATGCAGATATGGATCACAGAAGATCTACAAGTGGATATGAATTTAACGTATTTGGGGGAGAAATCAGTTGGATGATAAAAATACAGGTTGTAGTAGCACTCTCAACTATATAATTTGAATACATGGCAGCCAATCATGTAATAAAGGAATCATTATGGTTACAAATATTGTGTTCAGATATTGGGTTGGTACAACAAGAAGTGAGATTAGATTATGACAGTCAGAGTGCAATCTTCCTGCGAAATAACCTTGCTTATCATTCGAAGAAAAAGTCATATTGATGTTCATTATCACTTTGTGAGAGACACAGTTGAAGAAAAGAAGGTGTTGTTGGAAAAGTTGACACTTTGAAGAATGTTACAGATTCATTGACAAATTTTGTGAGCACAGAGAAGTTGTCCTAGTGTAGAGGAGAAATGGGCATTGTTGCCTTGGATTTTTTATTATGTAATGTTGTGAACCCCTTGTATGCAAAGAAAACTACAAGTGGGACAATGTTGGGTATCTGTTATATTCTTTGCATGTGTGTGTGTGGGTCCATCATATTCAAAAAATACGTCTGACGATCCCAACTTCCTTCACCCTTTGTATCATGTGAATTGGGTGCTTTCCTAGGGGGGGAATTCCCCCCACCGAGGCTACTCACAACATTCAGGGCAACATCCCAAAATTTGTTTTAGGGTGGTTTTTGCTATTTTAGGGGATTTTGCTATTTTTAACGGTTTTCTAAATTAATCCTGGATTAAGGTAATAGGGTTTTGGTAGCTAAAGAATACCTAAAATATTGCATATATTTTATTGTGAATGGTGAAATTAATACAATGAAGAGTTGAAAGGTGTGACACCAAGGAAGGTTGTTTTTCTCTATGTTAAGGGTTACCAGGGTAAATCTATGTGCACTGTATGTATGAACCATTGATTAATTTCCTTTTTTCTTAAGAATATGTATGCATTTCTTTACTTCACATGTTTAAAAATTGAACAATTTGTCACAAAAAATATTATTCTATTATGAGATCTTAGACTATACAATTTATTTCCATAGATAACATATTAGTTTTTACTCGTTTGTTGCTTAGATTTATAAAAATAACTAAATATGGAAGATAAAGAACATGTGAATATACACACTATCCACTAAAATTAACACAATATGTAGCATGGGAAACCCAATATGATAGAAAACCTATCTAGAAGGTGGGGCCTATGCTCTGCTTTCTTTTCTTCAATTATGAACAAGTACAAATAAAAGGGCACTTAATCTGGAGTTTCCTTTCACATTGTGGTCTGAATGACTGCTAAAGAGTATCCTAGTGCCTCTATTATGCTCTCCAAATATCACTCCTAGATTCTCTACTCAATTATGGAATAAGTACGATACCAAAGAATGGAACCCCTTATCATCCTAGAGACCTGATATTTAACATAGTCGCATAGTCGTCTATGGTTAGGGTTTTTGAACCTATGATTATACTAAGAGGGAGGAGGGTGAATTATTATAAGATACCTTTTACATTATTTAATAATTCATCAATCATCAATTAACTGAGAAACGATAATCACATAAACACTCAAATCATAATGCATAGAGTTTAACATGGAAACCAGATCAAGTGAAAACCATAAAATTATCTTTATAAATGTCTATAGGCACCAACCTACTGTTAGAAATATTGTAGGAACAAACATATTAGAGACACCAATCTCCTTAACTAAGAACCAACTAAGTACGATGTAGGAACCAACCTACTGGAGAAGCCAATCTCCTGAATTGACCACCAACTCAGCAACACCTGTAGGAACCAACCTATTATTACCATATTTGCAACCACCAACTTGCTTGAGACACCAATCCCCTCGCTTGAGAACCAACTCATCAAGATATGTATAGACACCAAACCAATATCACGTTACATTTCAATTTCAAAATTTTTGTTATAGTAACTTTGGTAACCTTTTAACTCATATAATTTCTAGTGGTTTGGGTGTGCCTCGCTTAAATCTTTCCAAGCAAAAAATAAAATCCAAATGGAAACCAAGTAATTCCTTAATTTTTTTTAAGGTCTGGTAAACCAATGTCGTGGTTCCATTAAATAGGTGCACTGGATGTGAAGTGTTTGTGAGGTGCAAAGTTCAAATAGAAGAAAAATAGTTTTTAGGTTATTTTTTATGAATGGCTTCATTAACTTTAAGAAATTAAAATTTAGTTTTTAAACACATTCTTTCAAATTGTAACACACACACGCACACGCACGCGCATATGGGGTGTCATGAACAAGAAATGGCATGGACCCTGGCTCAGAGACTGATAGGACGGGGGACTTAGGGGTCATTAATAATAGCCCCAATTCGCAGGTAAACCAAGGGAATGGAGTTATGGGGCCCGATAGTACAATCGTCAGTGAGATGATTTTTTCCCCAGGCACGCAATGAGGGTGAAGAACCAAAAGAGCTTGAAATCTTGAAGAGTGTGAAGCTTTAAATGTTGAATCCATCATGGGTTTACACTGATGGAACAACATTGACACATAAAAAAGTGTATTAAATAGGAGGGAGGAAAGGATCCCCCGTTTCGAGGCTTCTCATGCCTCAACCTAGGTGCTATCACATGGCACCGTAAACCAAATGTATTTGAAGGAGGAAATCCAACACTCCATTTGTAACCCTAGTGTTTAATGAAATTAAATATGGTGCAAGTAATATCGAGGAGGGTCTCTATTACTCCAATTCTAATGGCTAAAGGAATTCGTAAGAATAATATCGCTAAGTCTATAGGGTGGTGAAGTCTCAATCAAATCCACCAGGGGAGGGAAATGGATAATTATAGGAAATTTCATATTGAAGGGGGGGCCGAGACCCTCCCACATAATGTGTGTATTCGGCCTAGGCTCCGTCAAGGTGTTTGGGCTACAATGGCTTTGTGGAAAGGGTATCCTTGTGGCTATCATCATGGATGGAATTCATCTCCAAGTTGTCATCCCACCAACCCGAAAATGAAGTCTTGTCTTCACATATTCAACGTGAAGCCTTTAACGCAACCCACTCTTTCTTCACCTCCATTCCTCCTAGGTTCCAAGACCATGTGGAAGAAGAAAAAATAGTTTTCCAACATGAGATAACTATGACCACAAAGAAACATGTAGTAGAAGCCACAATTCACTAATTCCATATGTGGGAACAACTAGGGAAAGGGATAATAAATACTAGAAGATAGTAGAGATTTATTGGCACATAAAATAACCTCTTAGGAAAATGATTCATATGAGGGAGGAGGCTCAAGATACCATGGAACTCCAATTGGATGGTCATCACTTGATGATGAGAGATGTTTCATACCTCCTTCCCTATTCTAGCACAATGGTGAGTGCTTCAGCCCTGAGAAGTACCACGAATTCAACCTCGGAGTAGACTCAACATTAGTCAGTGATGTCGTCAGATCCCTAATTTTTTTTCTTGTCATAATGTTTGTAATGAACTATTTCAAAGTATATGGGCCAAGGGCCAGAAGTAAAGTGGATATAGGGTGTTTCTTATTTTTATTTTCTAGAACTCAAGACTCTATTTAAAAACAACAGAGTATGGATTGATAAAATCTACCTTTTCTACTTGTGTAGTTTCCTTAGTGGCAGGCCACTAGCAAAGGGAAAATGCGTGTACGATATTTTGATAGATTAAT